>LPNX010290701.1:110892-156924 GCA_001517045.1 Pseudotsuga menziesii
GTACTGTTTCCTGCTAAACCATGAACTCATAGCAGACCAAAAGCATATACCTGATGTGCTTTTCCTGTCTGAGATACTTCCAGCCCAATCTGCAACTATGTAGCCATACATTCTATACTCATGGCTACCATCATAGTATAGACCAAAGTCTATATTCCCTTTCAGATATCTCATCACATGTTTTGCAGCTACTAGGTGAACCCGTCTTGGTTGAACAAGATATTGACTTAAGGTGTTCATAGCAAAACAATTGTCTGGTCTGGTATTTGTTAAGTACATTAATGACCCAATGATCTGTCTGTAGTGAGTCACATCCACTAACTCTAATGATTCATCAGCTAACAGCTTTAGGTTGGAGTCCATGGGTGTGGCCATGACTTTGCATTCCAACATATTGAATCTCTTCAATATCTCTACCACATACTTTCCCTGGTTGAGAAATATTCCTTCTGAACTTTTCCATACTTCTAGACATAGGAAATAATGCATTAACCCAAGGTCTTTCATCTCAAATTCTTCTGCTAGTTTCTTCTTGCTTTCCATGATCTGTTTCTCATTCCCTGTCAAGAATAAGTCATCCACATTTAGTAATAGAATGACAGGTACATCTTCTACAACCTTGTAGGAAAGGTTAAGATCGACTTTGCTCTTGGCAAAGCCCATGCTCATCAGGAAACTATCTATTCTTCCATACCAAGCTCTAGGAGCTTGCTTCAGGCCATAGAGTGCCTTCTTCAACTTGCATACTTGATTCCTTCTGTCTTCAACTTCAAATCCTTATGACTATTCGATGTAAAACTCTTCCTCAATCATACCATTAAGGAAGGATTGTCTTTACTTCATCATGGAAGAAACTACCATGATAGTTTTGAAGGAAGTGTACCTTTCTTCCTGGAGTAAGTGTCTCTTCAGAATTAATTCCCTCTTTCCTCCAGCCACAACTCTTACCTTACTTCTATCAGCAACATATCTTATCTTGCAAATCCATTTGGAAGATACCACATTCTTGCTTTCTGGTTTGAGTACTATATCCCAAACATCATTCTAGTATCATAACATCTTCTATGAGTTTGTCTTCTCAGGTCATCAACATATCCTAGTCTTTTGCATTCAGCCTTGAAGGTTGGAACCTACTTTACTCTTGGTAAAGTCTCGATCCATCACAAAGCTATCCATCATGTCATACCATGTCGAACTCAGATATAATTTTTTGTAGTCACTCCCCCTGAAGTGGAGTATCATCTTCCCTCTTCATTCTGTACAGGTGGTTCTATGCTTGACATATACTGGTCAATAGAGTATGTCATGTCATAGTATATTCTTTATGGGGAAAATCATGAACCTTGCTTTGTACACTTGTTCCATCATATCGTATACATCATTCCACATGATCAACTATTACCTTTTGATCATAGCTTCTTTTATAGCATTCTTTTCTTCATCTTGAGTTATCTCTTGAACCCATGGTGGTCTTCATCCTTCAAGGTGGATCTACCATTCTCTGAAGCTCTTTCTTCCGTCATGGTGTCTCTGACCCTGGGAGCTTCAGATTCATGTTTATTGGAGTGAATCTTGAATTGTCATCACTTGTTCTTCGGAACAAGTCTCATCCTTCTTTTCTTGTAGGAGGTTGTTCATGACCTTTCCTACAATTCAAATGTATCAGTTTCATGGTTAGAGATATTTCATAAAACATATGTATAACGAAAAATTATTATGCATCATGCAACTATTTAGTTAATACAACATTCATCCATATCTCACATAAACTTTCTAGATTCCTTCCATCTCTACCATGACATTATTGAGATTGTGCACTAATCCAATATGTCAGCAAAGAGGTTTGATAAGTAGCAATGGAGAGTTGTATAGCACCATGAGCTACTTACCCATCACATGCATATTAGTAGTATATAGTCATTAATGCAAACAATCTATCATGCATAACGAATGTATAACAAAACAATATCATGAAATGACAATTGAATACTTATCTTTATTTGTTTCATGGGTATATTCCTTCTTGAGTCTTCAACTTTATCATCTTCTTCATTCATGATAGCATTGTTTCTTATCCAAATGCTGAGGTGGATAAGAAGTTCTTCAAGAGTTGAGATCTTCATATTCCTCATTGATTGAGGGATATTGTTTGGAAGATGAGAGCTTGATCTTTAGAGACGAGATTCTTCTTCTTCCCAAAGTCTGCTGAAATTAATCAATTCCTTCTGGAACACATTCCTTGAATGAATGAATTCCATGATCCTAGGAGGCCATTCAAGGTGACCATCACCACTTCTGCATTCTTCACTTCTTCTTCAGCTGGTTTCTTAAGGTCATATTTTGATCAATGTTCTTCCCTTCAAATAGCTTGGTCAAGGAATCAAACCTCATCGATGTCTTTAGGGAAGACACTTATAGAACAAGTTGATTCGAGACTGAATCATCAATAATCTTCTGGGCTTTGATCAAGTTCTTCTTGTGAAAGGCTTCTAGCCTCATCTCCCTCTGAAACTGGAACCTCTATGCTCATGAAGGTGTCCAATACATTTTCTTCAGAGAGATCATATACTTCTAGGCTTGGGAGTTGTCAACTTCACCAAGCTTATCATCAAGCTGATGTGATAGATCACTTTGAAATGAGAACCTCAAATGAACATAGCAAAGGATTAGATCTTATCGATTTGAGGTGTCTGTCCTGGTTCTGGAGTTGGCTGATCTAAGGTTTGTCACAGAAACCCTAATTTTAAAACTTGGAATCTTTCAGATTTGATTGTATAGATAGATATATCTTTTCAAATGGAGCTATCCAATGTACTCCATTTTTGAAAACAGTGGAGGGAAGCTCCCGGAATAGGAAGCCCTAATTTTCCAATTTCTTCTGCAGAAATTCCTGTTACTATTTCTGTGATATCTCTAACATTTCTACTCCTCTATGTCTGAACTTTTGTACTGAGGTAACCTCGCATGTCCCTGATCCACCACCATAGGTTTCATTAGAATTGGTTTCACCATTTGGGATTTATGATCCTTTTCCCAAGGTGACCTGTTACAAGACTCTTCAGAACAACGTAGTTGTACGACATGCCACGTGTCATTGGTTCATCTTCTAAGTCTAATATTCGGGCCATGAAAATTACAGTCTGTTCCCTTTCTTGAACATCTTCAGGAATTCCATTTGGACCTCTGTAGCCCAAGATATTGCAATTCTTCCCAGGTGTCCTGTTTAGGGATGAATTCTAGAAGAGGCTGGAACCCTAAATTCGAGAGAACATATCTCCTGAAATACAGCGAACATGATGATGAATTTTGGACACAGTGTTCATCAGGATTTTATCTTCGGCCCCTGCAATTTTCAGTGCTTGATCCTTCACCAATATCAGAATATAGCGAATGTGCCAAAACGTAGCAGTTTTAGTATTTAGGGTTTTTCTAGCTCAGGGTCAAACTAGGGTTTGACTTTCTTGGAGATTCACCCAACCAAAAATATTGATCCAGGTCTCTAAACTTCGGTTTTGATGAGGAGAAAAATCCTATGCTGGTCTCACTCAAAAATTTATCTTCTGTAGAAAGCCCTAATTTCCACATCGAAAATTGAAAATGCTCATAATCGAATTCCACTTCGACAGAACGATGCACCCTTCAAAGGAGAGTCAGCCTAGCCTTTTTTTGCTGATTGATTGTGTAGAGAGAACCAAAAAATAAGAATCCCTAGCTTCTGTAACTTGTGAAAGCTTCCCTATTCAAGTTAGCTCTGATACCATGTTAAATTTTCATATGCTTAACTAAGACATCAGTATATCATTTCATTTTTCATAATAAAAGCATATAAAACAGGATCACTGAAAGAAACAACATCACAAGAACAACATAGATTTATCCTGGGAAAACCCTAAAGAGAAAAACCCTAAAGGGAAAAACCCAGCAAAATCTTCCTCAATATAGATGCCCCAAAAAGGGAAAAAGGGTAAAACCAACAAGGAGATCAAAAACCTGATTCTCCTCCTTCTCCAGCAACTCCTCTCCTCCACAAGTGCGCTATTCCAAGTGAGTGTGTATGTATCAAATGAGGAGCACTACACCTCTATTTATATTCATCCGTTTACTTAAAGTTTACTCAATTAACATGTCGGCTTAAGTTAACTCATGTAGGCTCGAGTTACACATGTAGGCTCAAGTAACCACACTGGGGTGCTAATGACCCACCTTTACAATTAGAGGGGACTACCTCATGACTCTTATTAGTTATTCTGATTAGGAGCATCGGGGTATAATGTAATACAAGTGGTTCTCCCGGTTGGACCATCGGGGACCACAAAATATACATAAAGAATATTCTTCGAAGTTACAATATTTCAACAATAAACACTCGTACCTTCCTCCTGCAGAGCTACGCAATCTCCCTTCTCTCCTTTAGCTACAAAGTCTCCACTCCAAAGCATGAGTGGCAATGGAAACCAAGGGGGTTTATATAGTTTGGCTTGCCCCTCTTCACATTTTCCTCATGTTCTCTTTGGTTACAACAAATTTGCCTCAATGGGCATGGAGTTACAACTCCTAAGTTGGTTCTCATGTGGTTGGGATTTTTATTAAAAGTTTTTAGTTCAAAATTTACCAACTATAGCATATTATATTAGCCCTTGTTATAACCTACCCAACCGAAACTATGGAGAACAACCCACATAACAAATAATTTATTTACAAACCAATTTGTTGTTTCAACCCACTTTTATATAGTTGGAAATATGGCATGTGCACTAAATTTATGCGGGCTCCACGGGCTCCATATGCAACGGAACTGTTGGCATTGTTGGGATGTAATCATTTCGGTTGGAGCTCCTGGTCATGACCGAAGGGAAGAACCAGGGGTTGGGGCTAGTCTCGACCCATTTTTGCGCCAATATAAACTTTAACCCAACCTTAAATAAATTTTATTACATATGCATACCAAGAACCACACGTAGCCTGAGTGGAAAATGTGCTCAACATTCTTTGCAGAGGTCATGGGGTCGAACCCTGCGGAGGCCATAATTTTGTATTAGATTTATTGGCCAATCTCATGCTTCCACGTAGCGGCCTGGGATTGGTCCACCTTATGCCCTGTCAGCATCCAGTCAACTACCAAGTCACTGCCCGTACTGCCACGTGTTCAATATCCATTGGTCTGTACGTACATGCCATGTCACCTTGTCCATACTGTATGGATTCCACGTGTCACCCTGCCAGTGGTGCCATGTGGCACCCCCATTTTTCCAAATTTGTCTATTTCATCAATACAACAGAACGTGATAACTTTCTCATACAGACTCCGTTTGAGGTGAAACGAATGCCGTTGGAATCGTCTTGACAAGCCCTTCGATCTGGTGCTAGTTTTGTTGAGATTGGAGGACTTCAAAAAAATTTCCTTCTTGGATCCTCCTAGATCATTCCTCCCCACTGAGAAGCTTTTGGCCTACAAAATCCTTTACTAATCAACAGATAGGTGAGGGAATTTTTGGCTCACTTTCTCCTTCTCGATCCACTTGGCTTTGCTTGGATGAGTGCCTCTGATTCCCACTCGAAGATAATCAACATCACCTCTGCGAGAAGTCCTTGTTCTTCTGTCCAAGATGACATCTTCCTTTAGCTCATCCATGTACTCAGGAGAAAATTCATCAACTGATGGCAATGAGACATTCTCCCTTTCATCCATGATCATGGGAGGCTCATAGAGTTTCAAGTTCTCCACATTCACCACTGAGTAGATCTGCATGTATGGCAGTAGCTCTAAGCGAAAGGAATTCATCCTAATCTTCTCCAAGATGGTGAAGGGACCATATCTAATGGGCTTGAGCTTCTTGCCTTCTCCATTCATCCTCTCCTTGCTAATGTGAAGCCACACTTGATCTCCCACCTAAAACTGATGATCAACTCTATGCTTGTCATGGTGAGCCTTGTACTGGGCTTGACTCTTCTCCAACTGCTCTTGCACTGCTTGATGTACCTAGTGAACTCTCTGAAAGAACCCGTAGGCTTTGTCTTCATCCTTGGAAGTGCTTGAACCAACCTCTCTCCCATAATTCAAGTCCAAGGGATTCTTTGGAAAGTACCCAAAGCATGTCTCAAATGGTGAGCTCTGAGTGGAAGAATGCATAGCCCTGTTGTAGGCATGCTGCACATACTCGATCTATTCATCCCATAACTTAGGATGCTTGTTGCAATAGCCTCGAAGAAAATGGACAACTATCCTATTGATTACCTCTATCTGTCCATCAATCTGTGGATGGAAAGCGGTGCTCCTCTTTAGCTTGGTGTCCATCATACACCATAACTTTTTCCAAAACTCTCCAAGGAATCGGGAGTCCCGATCCAAGATAATGGACGTAGGAAGTCCAAAGTGAACCCATACATGTTGAAAAAAGAGAGAAGCAGCTTGCTCTGTAGTGACCTGCTTTTTACATGGCATAAGAATACACATCTTGCTAAACCTATCCACGACCACATACAAGTAGTCATCACCCCTCCTAGACATATGCAAACCCCCCACAAAATCCATGGAAATGCTTTCCCAAGGATGGGAAGGAACAGGAAGTGGTGAGTACAGCCCCAATTTTCTATTAGTGGGCTTACAAGTAGAGCACATCACACACGCCTTTACATATTTTGTTACAATGTCTTTCATGCGAGGCCAATACACGAGTCTTTGCAAATGAGCCAAAGTCTTACCTACCCCAAAATGCCCTGATACAAGAGAAGTATGAGCTTCTCATATTACATGGATTCTTTCACTGATAGGAACACATAGCTTGCCCAAATGATAGAGCAACTTTCCTTGCAAATAGTAGTCTTCCACCTGTGTACCATTGGTTAGCTTCTCATAAATCTCCTTGAAATCATCATCAGTAGCATACTGCTCAATATAACTTTCATGGGATAAAGAAGCATTTTTCAAAACAATAGATGCAACAATAGGAGGTCTAGAAAGCATATCTGCCACTTTATTAATAGTACCCTTCTTGTACTTGATCACTAGATGGAATTGTTGAAGGAATCCCATCCACCTGAAATGGCAAGCTTGCTGGAGCTTAGTCTGGGACTGAAGATACTGCAAGGGCTGATGATCGGTATGGATGATCGTCTCCTTACCCATCAAGTAGTGTTTCCACTTCTTGACACTCTGAACCAAAGCATACAACTCTTTGTCATAGGTGGGGTAGTTGATCACTTCTTGAGTAAAAGTCTCTGAATGGTAGAAAATAGGCTTGCGGTGCTGCATCAATACTGCCCCCATGGCATATCCACTGGCATCTGTCTCTATCTCAAATGGTTGTTGCAAATTAGGCAAGGCTAGGACTGGGGCGGTGTTGATCTTTCACTTCAATGTGTCGAAGGATTTCTACTGCTTACCTCCCCACTGGAAGGCTTTCTTTACACTTGTTAAGGCATGCAAAGGAGATGCTATGTATGAGAATTTCTGAATGAACCTTCTCCAATATTGAATAGCTCCTAAAAAGCTTCTCACTTCAGTAGTGTTAGTAGGCTTATGCCAATTGACAATTACATCAACTTTTGAAGGATCAATTTTTAAATTTCCACCTCCTACAATATGACCCAAGTAAACTAATGAGGTTTTGCCAAATTCACACTTTGACAATTTTACATACAATTTCTCCTTTTTCAAAGTATCTAATACTTGCTTTACATGCCCCACGTGTGCTTCCCAAGTTTTGCTAAAGACCAAGATATCATCTAAGTATACAATGACAAAATCATCTAGGAATGGCCGGAAAACATCATTCATTACCCGCATGAAGGTTGCAGGTGTATTGCAAAGCCCAAAGGGCATCACCAACCACTCAAATAGACCTTGCTTGGTCTTGAAGGCCATCTTCCACACCTCAATTTTTGCAATTCTGATATGGTGGTAGCCACTACGCAAATTCAACTTGGTAAAGAACACAGCATCTTTCAACTGGTCGAGCAAGTCATCTATGTGAGGAAGTAGGTATCAATTCTTGATCGTGATCTTGTTGAGAGGCCGATAGTCAACGCACATCCTCCATGTACCATATTTCTTCATCACCAACACAATCGACGAACCACATGGAGAGGAGCTGGGTCTGATCACTCCTTGGTCCAACAAGTCTTGAGCCTGCTTCTTAATCTCTGCCATTTCAACTGCGGACAACCTATACATGCCCACATTAGGAATAGGGGAATCCTGCTGGAGATGAATCTCATGTTGAATCTCCCTTTTGGGAGGCAAACCTATAGGTTCTTGAAATATTTCATCATAGTTAGACACAATATCAATCATATCCTTTTTATGAGAAGGATCACAACCTCTGAAAGCATCGGATGCTTTAGCATCTTTTGCTCTCACAACCATGAGCATGTATCTCTTATTAGTGTTGATGAGTCTCTTCATCTATCTTGCACTAACAAGAGTGGTGTTAGCCTTCATACTATGAGCTCTCACGATGTACTCCACCCCATTTTTGGTGAGATGGTACTTGTTCTCGTGACAGAAGAATACTGCTTTTCAATCATACAAGTATGTACGATACCGCAGGTGTCAAGAGGAACAACATCTAAGTCCACCTCATTGATCAACTTTGAAGCAATAGCAAACCTTAACCTGCATTGCTTAGTCACCTGTAGCTTAGCATTATCACATACCCATCCAAGAGGATAAGGCTTGGGGTGAGGTTTAGTCTGTATGCCCAACTTCTTAACAACTGATTCTGAGATCAAATTTACTTGAGAACTCAGATCAAATAATGTTTCAATCTTTGTATGCTTAGACACAACTCTAATGTGAAACAACTCACTTCTTCTTTTATCATTTTCTTTAGAAACATGAGTAGAACTTGAACCGGTATGAGGAGTTTTGTTACCTTCCATTCCCACGGCTGTAATCATGGTTTCATCACCTGAGTCGGAACCCAAATCTTGCTGCACTGTTGCAATGGTCTTTTTCTTCCTTTTGCCTTCATAATGCTTTGGCCTTTGTTCAGGATGCAACTTCCAACAACTTTCTTCATCATGCCCATCAGTGTCGCAATGTTTGCAATGGAGCTTTCCTCCTTCCTTCTTGGCAGTAGCTGTCTTCTTGCTCTTGTCTTTCTTTTTGGACTTATGGTTGTTGTTGGGATTGAAAGGCTTCTTTGGATGGTCTTCTTGCAAATGCTTCCCCCTGCTCTCAAGATGAGTAGCCTGAACACTTTCTTCATCCACACTAGTAGGATTCAACAACAGCAAAGTATGGCGTAGATAATGATGAAGAGCACCAATGTACTTCAAAAGAGTGTCAGGAGAATCTAAAGAAATATTCAACTCTAAAGCTTTCTTTCTAAATTCTTCAGTAAAATTCTGAACACTCTGACCCTTGCCTTGTCTAAAAATTTGCCAATCCATAATAGCCTTTTGAACATAACCCAATGGATAAAATTGCTTACGTAAAGCAAAAATGAAAGCAGACCACGATGAGAGAAGATTACCCATTTGTTTGCTACCTTGCTGAAGCTTGCTTTCCCACCATACAAGTGCAGTGCCTGTCAACCGAAGTGAATCCAACTGAATCTTCACATCTTCTTCTTTGATTTGCTGGACTTGAAAATAGACCTCAATTTTCCTTATCCAATTGTTCAACTTCTCTGCATTCGCTTCCCCATTGAACATGGGCAAATCAAAATTCACATCGAGCTTCAATAAGGGCTTCTTTTGAGGCTCTTTGTGAGGAATTTTGGAATGCTGAGAATGAGATGAGGAATAAGCACTTGAACTTGTGCTTGAAGTTGAAGGTGAAGAGGGAGGATTAGGAGGCTCTTCGCCACCTCCCCCTTGGTTAACTGAAGTGTTTCCTTCATCCTTCACTTCTTTGTCTTCCTTCTTTACTTCACTGCCTTTTCTTTCTTTTGCCATGTGTTCTTCATAGTCTGCAAACAACTTGTCTACCTTGTCGTCCATCATATAGAAGACCTTGTGAAAGTTTGCCTCCATCTCGATGCGAGCATCATTAGAATCCATCTTCCTCCTTTGGTGTGCACGTCTGATCTCAAAATTGTAAAGCTCTAATGTACCCTCACCAGCTTGCAATTTATCCCTCATGAGCATCCACACTCACAATCCAATGTCAAATAGTCCTGCTCTGATACCACATGATCCGAAAACAAGATCTTTGCTACTCTACGACATTAACATGAATTGCATAAAGAGCATGAATGAAGCTCACAAATCCATAAGAAGAGAACCAAACGGCATAGACAATATGCACATAAAGACAACAAGTTGATAACGGAGTTCGTCCAGGATGGACTATGTCTCTGGGCCTGCTTCTCAATAGGAGGGCCGATCTATAATCTCAACATAAGGCAAAATACATGGCAATGATACAAAGATACCTTGGTGACAATGGTCAGGGAGAGAAACGCTGCCCAAAACACAACCAGACTGCTTCTAGCAACTCCGAAGCCTGAAGACAGTGTAAAACGACTATAAACACTCTTACCTTCCTCCTGCAGAGCTACACAATCTCCCTTCTCTCCTTTAGCTACAAAGTATCCACTCCAAAGCATGAGTGGCAATGGAAACCAAGGGGTTTATATAGTTTGGCTTGCCCCTCTTCACATTTTCCTCATGTTCTCTTTGGTTACAACAAATTTTCCTCAATGGGCATGGAGTTACAACTCCTAAGTTGGTTCTCATGTGGTTGGGATTTTTATTAACATTTTTTAGTTGGAAATTTACCAACTATAGCATATTATATTATCCCCTGTTATAACCTACCCAACCGAAACTATGGAGAACAACCCACATAACAAATAATTTATTTACAAACCAATTTGTTGTTTCAACCCACTTTTATATAGTTGGAAATATGGCATGTGCACTAAATTTACGTGGGCTCCACGGGCTTCATATGCAACGGAACTGTTGGCATTGTTGGTGCGTAATCATTTCGGTCGGAGCTCTTGGTCATCGCCGAAGGGGAGAACCAGGGATCGAGGCTAGCCCAGGCCCCTTTTTGCACCAATATAAACTTTAACCCAACCTTAAATAATTTTTATTGCATATGCATACCAAGAACCACACGTAGCCCGAGTGGCGAAGGCGCTCAGCATTCTTTGCATAGGTCATGGGTTCGAACCCCGCGGAGGCCATAATTTTGTATTAGATTTATTGGCCAATCCTGTGCTACCACGTGGTGGCCTGGGATTAGTCCACCTTATGCCCAGTCGGCGTCCAGTCAACTGCCAAGTCACTGCCCGTACTGCCACATGTTCAATCTCCATTGTTCCATACGTATATGTCATGTCACCTCATCCATATTGTATGGATGCCACGTGTCACCCTGCTAGTGGTGCCACGTGGCACCCCCATTTTGCCAAATTTACCTCTTTCCTCAATACAACAGAACACGATAAATTTCTCATACGGAGTCCATTTGAGGTGAAATGAACGTCGTTGGAATCGTCTCGACGAGCCCTTCAATCTAGTGCTGGTTTTGCTAAGATTGGAGTACTTCAAAAAAATTTCCTTCTTGGATCCTCCTGGATCACTCTTCGATAAAGGCCTCCCTAGGACTATGAGTTCCTCCCCTATTGTTGCTGACTAGGCTCTTATAGAATCAATAGCCCCCCCTCAGGTGCCTCAAAGATCCTTGTCTCCTTCAACATGAGAGGGTTAGGAAGCTGACCCAAAAGGGCTTCCCTGAAAGGTTTTTTAGACAAGACTAAACCATTTGTTGTTCTCTTGCAAGAGACTATCACTGATGGGGTCTCTGCATGTGATTATTTTCTGAAACTAAAACCATCCTAGCGTGTTTCAGCCTTGGAATCTTCTGGATTGTTGGGAGGGACACTGGTTTCCTGGAACCCCTAGGTTGCTAATCTCAAGGATTTCAGGTTCGATGATGGTATCCTCATGGAGGGTCATTTGCTTGGCTTCTCGAAGGTTCTTAAAATTCTAAATATATATGCCCCTTATAGTAGGAGACTGGAACTATGGGAAAGGATCTTTCAGTCAGGAACTCTTGATGATAGGTCCCTTATAGTGGTTGGAGATCAAAATTTTACCCTTTCGCAGGATGAAGTCTAGGGTGCTGGAAGGATTGAGGATCCCATCTCCGATTTTTTCAAGGCCAAGTTAGAAGAGAAGTTTTTGGTTGACATAGTGCTGAACGTGATCATTACTACTTGGTCTAATGGGAGTTGCAGTAAAGAGGGTCTTGCTAAGAGACTGGACATATTCCTCATGGCCAAGGATCTTTGTCACTCTTTTGGCAAATACAGAACTTGGTCCCATTCCTTGGGTTTCTCTTTCCACAAGGCAGTTCTGCTGCAGTTAGATTTTGATAAGGACATAGTTTCCTATCCCTTAAAATTCAATCCTCTTTGGCTGGAGGAAAACTCCTTTTGTGATATGGTGAAGGAAAATTGTCTTTCTTGGTCTAGTGTGCACTACTCCTCTGTAATGTTTGGTCTCACAGAAAAGTTAAAAAAACTGAAATTTGTAGTTCAGAAATGGAAAAAATAGAAAAAGAAAATGATTGTAAACTGTTGGAGGAAATTGACAATGAAATCCATTCTCTCACTGGGGTAGTGGATGAGCACTTCTTCTCTTTCGATAGGAGAAATCGACAGAGTGCATTGGAGACAAAGAATTTTTTTTTTATTAAAGCAAAGGGAAGAGACTCTGCGCCAAAAGAGCAGAGCTATATGGCTCAATTCGGGTGACGATAATTCAAAATTTTTCCATCGTTATGAAAACAAGCAAAGGATGACGAATACAGTGTGGGAAATAATGTCTAATGAGGGTGATTTGTGTATTGACCAACCTTCCATTAGATCGGCGGTTATGACCCAATTAAAATCTGCATTTTCTAGACCACGCGATATCAACTTATTAGAACAACTGTCGACTTTACAAAACTTTCCTCATTTCTTCACTCCTAAATATTTCCCCGTGGTAGACGGGATGATGACTTGTTCCGAGGTAAAGCAGACATTGGACCTGTTTGAGAAGGATAAAATTCCAGGCCCCGATGACTAGACTATTGAGTTTTATAGGCATTTTTTTGACCTTCTTGGGCAGGAGATTTCTGATGTCGTGGAAGAGACCAGGTTAGAGAGAAATATTAGTGGGACTCTAAATATGATGTATCTCATGCTCATCCCAAAGAAGGAGCTTCCAAAGTCTTTCAGTGACTTTCAATCCATCTCGTTATATAATTTTCTCTATAAATTTATTACCAAGATAATCGCCGAAAGGCTGAAACATATCTTGGGTAATTTCATCTCAGGGGAACAATTTTCCTTCCTTCCATATCGTAAGATCACTGATGCAGTGGGGGTAGTTCAGGAATGTCTCCATTCCACCAAATCCCATAAAAGGACTGCATTCTTCCTAAAATTGGATCTGATGAAGGCTTACGACCGAGTCAATTGGTCGTACCTTAGAATGATACTGGTTCAAATCGGTATTCCCCCAAATATGGTTGAATGAATCATGAGTGTTGTTTCCATGCCTCTCTTTGTAGTGTCAGTTAATGGTGTACCTTCATAACCTTTCAAGAGCTACAGGGGTTTAAGGCAAGGATTCCTATTATGTCCTTATTTTTTTTATTAGCGATGGAAGGTATGAGTTTCCTTATCAGCAGAGCTAAAACTCTTAGTCTCTTCTCTGGGTTGAATGTGTCTAGAGGCATGAAAATATCCTGTACTCTCTTTTTCGAGGACATGCTCATCATGGGAGGTGGCTTGATAGAAGAGTAGAAACATCTACAGTCTCTCCTCCATTGTTCTTGTCAGGCCTCAGGCCTATAAATTAGTAGGAACAAATCCTTTTTTTTATACTCCTGTGGGGATTTGGTTCTTAAGGACACAATGTTAAACATTTTTCCTTACGATTGAGGATCCTTAGAGAAAGGTTTCAAGTACTTGGGTTTCTACTTAAAAAGGAATAGTTATGGTCATAGATATTGTGAATGCTTACTGAAGTGCATCTCCAAGAAGATTAGAAGTTGGGCCTTTCGCTATCTCTCTATAGGTGGCAGACTGGTCTTGATTGAATCAGTCACAGAAAGGTATACCCATCTACTGGATGTCCCTTTCCTCTTTGCCAGCAACGATCCTGTAAAAAATCAAAGCTATCCTTTTCCAGTTTCTTTGTTTGAGTTGTTCGATGTTTGGAAAGTTTCATCTGGTCTCATGGGAGAAGTTATCTTTGGAACGCAACCTTGGAAGCTGAGGCATTAAACACATGGGACATTTCAACTTGGTTCTTTGTGCTAAATCATTGTGGAGGTGTTTATTTAGGAATGGTATCTGGGGAAATATCATCAAAGCCAAATACTTCAAAGGGATTGACCCTCTTCACTGTATTAGAGACAACGTGGGTTCAAAGAATGGTGGATCAACCATATGGAATAGTATGGTTAAAATATTTCCCATCATTGCAAACGACCTCAGCTGGAAGGTGGGAAGGGGTATCTAGGTTTAGCTGGGTATTGACCCAATTTATGGAATTGGCGAACACTACATAGTCTCGAAGGAGCTTCTAGCTGAGTTGCACTATAGAAACCTGCTAGTGCCGAAGGATATTCATTGGAAGACTGGAGGTGGCTACTAGGCCGACTCCACCGTTTTGGGGTTGACGGATAGGCTCGTCAAGGAGTGGCATACATATGTCTCCTTACTAAACCAAGGAAACATAAAACTATTTGTTAATGCCGACGAGTTGGTGTGGGCGTTCAATAAAAGAGAGGGACAGGTGATCGCAAGGATGGCTTATTGAGCCATCACCACTTTGCAGGGATCAATCAAGCCAGATTGGTGGTCACATTGGTTATGAAAAGGCCCAGTACCTTTAAAAGTTAAAATTTTCTGTTGGTTGTATTTGAATAATTGAATACTGACATGGGAGGGCCTGCAAGTCAAAGGATTCAATGGATCGGGGAGATGCCCATTGTGTTTCACAAACAACGACTCTATCATCCATTTGTTTGGTGAGTGCATTTTGTTTCAGCAATATGTGGCTATTATTAATGAACCATTTAAATATTGATCATTGTTGGTCAAAGGTGACCGTAGGGAAAAATCTATAGGATTGGCTCCTTCAGAAAAAATGTCTTGGTTACCTTCCTTGTTTTGTGTTATGGGAGGTCTGGAAGGCCAGAAACTTCTCATTATTTTTGAACTTTTGCCAAAACCCTGAGGTAATTTATGTGAATATTCTTTCCACCTTTTCAAAAAGGAGCAAAGAGATCTCTGGAAAAGGGAAAAGGTTCTCTTGTCCACTTATTGAGCAGGATCATCCAGTGGAATTTTTCGATGGTGTGGCCTCTAATGGAGAATGTGGATTTGGATTCGTTAGAAAGCTGGAAAACGAAATGGTGATAAAAGGTTGGTTAAAAGTTGGATGGGGTACTAATAATCAGGTAGAAAGTATTGGGTCTATGGGGTGTTCTTCATTTTGAAAAGGTATGGGGATTGAAGGATCTACATGGGATGGGAGACTCATAAGTGATCATCAGTTGGGAGCTGGGGAAGGCCTAGGTAAAGTATTTGGAATTAAACCAGTGGTTGGGGAATACTCAAAGTCTGATGAATGATTTTAATGGTTTAAATTTCCATCACATTTTTCGAGAGATGAATGTGGAAGCAGATTCACTCTCCAAATTGTTATTGGGAAATATGGATGGGATTATAAGGTTTACAATTCTCTCTGTGGGAGTATGTGTTTGATCAGTTGAGCTTCCCATTTACTGTTAGTTCTTCTCCTTTTTTCCTAAGTAATGAATAACTATTGATGTTCTTTATTGTCTAGGGCTGCTCGGGTTTCGTATTTTTTTGAATTATAGATGAAATGTCTGTCAAGGACAAATTGTCTATGTTTCTTATCTTTTTCTGATTGTACTCGAATTTGGACCAAATCTCCAAATGGTGCCAAATGTATATGGAGGTTTTTGTAACAAGCTAATATTCTGATACAACTTTAATTAATATAAAAGTTGTCTTTTTTGTCCTGAAAAAATATATAAAGTTTACATATAAGTTTGGTAAAATATCTATGCTATTTTGGGTTTTAGGTGCACCTCTTCATTTTTGGTGCAATAAAAATATTTAGTGAGGGCCATGTTAATTAATTTACATTATAAATTCCCTTGCTTTTCAAAATATTGTTGTCATTGATGTCAAAGAAAAGGGATACTACATAGTTCCAAGATGAAGATGAATATTATTGAAAATATTGTTTTCATTGATGAAATTGTTGGTGATGGTGATGCCCTAATGAAGATCAAAGATGGTCCTAGCAAGAAGAATTAGGAAATTTGGACCACCTGATGACCCTAATAGATGCAGAAGAAATAGGAAACTGGGACCACTTGATGCCTTTAACAAGAATCCCCAAATGTAGAAGAGATAACCCCTAAGAAAGTTGGGTCCACATGATTATGAGTCAGATTATGAAGTATATCAAAGGTATATTACAAATCAAATCAGAGACAGATTCTGTAGCAGATTTAAATATGATGCCCGAGTAGATTTAAGTTCATTATAAAGTGATATTTGAGTTTATATTATCTGCATCATTGTACCTAATTCTCTAGTAGGTTGGTTCCTAAAAATAAAGTGTGGATTCTTGTCTCTAGTAGGTCACTGCCTACAAACAAATGTGGGGATTGGTGTCTCAAGTAGTGTAACACCCCTAGTTTGAAAACTCCATTATTTTGTTAATATAATTTTTTCAAAAGATAAGGATTTCATGTAAGGAGAACTCATGATGTATTTCTTTTTTAATATAAAAATCAAACTAACGTTCGTAGAGCCAACACGTTGAAAGAGAAGGAAATCATGTATTCACCTATGTCGGTAAAGGGGGATGACATATAGCCTAAAAGTTACGTATGACCCTAGTACTTAGCCTAGTCACCTTATAAACTTGGGTAAACCTTACATTTTTTCCTAATTACTCCTAAACCTATTTTTGGATTTAAGGAGGGATTAAAAGAAGGATTAGTGAGTAATTGAATTCTAGGGCAAGTGTCACCAAGATTGGATAAGGGCATGAGTAGTTGGTGGAAGGTGGCCTATGAATATTATGTAGGAGAGAAATGGTGCATACCAGGAAAAACAAAGGGTAGAAAGCAAAATGCATAGAGAAAGTCAGGGTAGTTGTTATAGATAAAATATTCCTATGGCTTGGGGTGGACCACAGAAGACATGATGGAACCATAAATCACATCCATTATGAAATATTCTAAATAAATAAAAGGAGATAACAACTAAGGGATAGAAACCATACCTCAATTGGATGTTCAAAGAAGACCACCATTGAGCTCACGATCAAATTCTTTTTCCCTATAATTTTCGCTTAACAACAAATATAAATATATAAAAAATATGTTAAATATTAGAATTTAAACATGTATAAAGAAACTATACCCATGGATACAAATATAAACACTTGCACATGAAATTTGGATGAGAAATGGATATTTCTATTAATTGAAAAACAAAGATACAATGTGACAACCTATGTCGGCACCTCGTCAGAATCGAGAAACCAAGTTCCTCTACCTAGGACTCCACCACTTCAATCTTCCATAGAAAGACAATATCACAAAGATAATAGAGAGCTTGAGAGATGAAAATGAATAGTTCTATCAACAAGGACAAAGAGATGCAGACTCAAGTATATGGCATTGGTGTAATGTCCCCAAAATCTGAAAATATTTTATTTATTTATTAGGCCAGTCATTTACTTCCTGAACTGGACATTATTTATACTTATGCAGAATGTGTCGTTCTTCCTTTACTGTGTTGTATTGTCATAAGTTGTTCTTACGTCCTGCTTTCATATTTTCTGGTATGTTTATTGATGTGATACTCATGTTGTCATGATGTTTCTTACTATCTTGGTTTATGGCTACACATTTATATGTATGTTAGTTATTTCAATTATATATTCAGTGGTTATAAATTTCAATTACTGTTTGTATAAACAATTATGACTTAACTTGTTATTGAAAAAGGGGTGGAGTGGTGGGACTTGCTTCCCCTGTAAACACCTGAGAGGTAAATGTTTTCTACTTGTCACTATGGGGCTTACTTAGTTCAATGAACTAATGCATTTATTTCCTTGTCGCATGCAAGTGCACTTGACGTCAAAAACTATGTATACAAGTTGAACAAGACATACTGCCCATTTTGTCACTAGCACTTGGCTTGGATGATGATAGATTTAAAGTCCTATCGTAGTGACTACTATGATGGTTGTTAGATGATATTTATGCCAGGATGAATGTTTTACTATCCTATGTTGCAAGGGATACTATTGTTATTTTTATGAACTCTACGTTAGTGATTTAATTACTACTGCACTTATTATTTATATGGCATGCATTTATCATGGTATTAAACATTTGGTATCTTGGTTTGTGTTTTAATATCATTTTGGTGTATTAATTTAATACCATTGCGCATAGTCATCCATGGCATATTTCATATGCCATGGACTATGGCTTAAACCCTATGTATTCGATGCACATTTGGGGTTTTATGATGCATGTTGTTTTGAACAAGGTTTAAGGGTTGGCATGAACTATACAATATGGGTTTGAAATTGTGTTAATGGAGGCCATGGTGGAGACATAAATCCACCTTGAAAATAGTGGCCTTCAAGCTTAGGGCTTGGGATCTTGCATTGGTTTTGTCATTCGCAACATGGTTCCATGAGCTCTGGCTCTACACTGTATGGTGGTGTGAAGATTCGATGGTTTAGTCGTGATGGAAAATACATTCACAATCTGGTTTAGCAGTGTTTTTTTACTGTTCAGATCTGTTTCAATGCTTACTCATCATCATGGCTTGTCTTATGTTGAAGGATACAGAGTATGAAGAAATCATGGTGGTGGGGCACCCTGAGTCAATGCCATACCCATTCGGGTAAGCCCTGTTGCACAAGTTAAAACTTGCCCCTCTCTTGTGTGGTTGTTGTGACAGATTTTAAAACTCATCGTGGGTTTGAATGTTTGGCTCTGATTTTAATGGCTACATTTTGGGAAAGGGATTGTCTATGTAATGAAATAATAAGGCATCAGAGACGCTTTAAGACTTGGGGTTTTTTGGGGGTTTAGTACCTTTGGGCTGGAATAATGTATTCTGGGTTTTTGTTTTAAGGCTTCTCTGCATAGTGATGTGGTGTGGTAAACTTAGCAGGCTTTGCATATTGCAAATATGTAATTATGTTTTTGGCTAATGGTGGCAGCACCATTGCTTGCAATGGTGCAAGGCCGAGGTTATATGACTGTGTAGTTGCCATATTGGTTTTTATAATGGTTATGAATGTATATACAACATTTTCATACTGTGTCGATTACGTGGTTATAAGTGTTTCTTTTTGCCATTAGTTTGGCTCTGTGTGGATTTGCAATCTTTGTTTAAGTTCTTATATGAATTTGTTACTATGTTGTTTGGCCTTTGGAGCCATGCCATAGATGGAAATGGAATTTCTGACCATTAGAGATGTGACTATGTGTTGGTTAAATAAATTATCATTTTTATGTGTGGATTTGTGGTTAATGAATACTCTATATTTAAGATTCATGATTGTGGTTGTAACCCTGCCCTAGGTGTAGTTTCTATTCGTATAGCATTGACAGGGTTGACAAAGGTTTTATGATAATCATTTAAATGCTTTGTTTTATGTAAAGGGACGAGGGCCATGAATTAGTGACAGTATGTAATTTTATTTGGGGCTTTTGACCTCTGTGTAGAGATTATGTGAATTAGATTTACAGCCTATGTAATTATAAGAGAGTGCTCTTTTTGGTTGATAGTTAAAACACTACAACTTTAGTAGGATAAAAACGAATCCTACAGGATTCGATAGGATGACCTGTTATTAAAAGGAATCCATAGAATTGATCCTGGGTTGCTATGGTTGTAAAAGTATGGGTTTGTTGGGAATTTAACACCTACATGAATTGACCCCATGACCTCTTTGTATTTATGCTACGATTATAAAAGAGTTATGTGCTTATTGTTTTGTTTGATTTTATTATGAATTGATCCTGTGATATATTGGTTATTTATTCTATGTTGTTAATGAGTGTTGTGTATAACGATGGGGTTTATTTTATTATGAAATAGATGGATGTATGTTGATTTTCATAGATGCAAATGGTATATTAATTATGTGGTTTTTATTATAAATGAGATGGAGTTGTTTGGTTTATGGTATATAACTTCAGAGCATTAGATGGTCTTGATATCTTGAATGTAGATTTGATTTAATTCGTTATTACCTTATGGCTCTGTTTATATTTAAATAATTGAAATGATTTGTTTTCTTAGGTTAAGACTTTAATTAAATGAGTTTTGTAATTATGTTATGTTTATAGTTTGTATTTAATTAGCCCTTTTACTACTAAATATAGTTCTGCTGGCAATATGAAATCTGCCAGTAGAATCCATAGGTAGAATAAACATATAGACTCCATTTAGGGTAATTTCTAGGTCTTAGGAAAAACAAAATTTTAAGCTATGAAATAAAATGCAGAAATAAATTGGAAGAACAAAAACCTGGACTGTCCTTTAGACAGAATACATTTCAACCTAGTGTTTAGAGACAATACATAAAATATTCTAAACAACAAATAAATTGCAGACATAGGGTTAAAAATATAACATAAACCCTTAAATATCCTAACAGGAAATATACTAGATAATGGAATGGGAAAAAATCAAGAACCTCATACCTATATGGTGAAGCTATTCCAATGGTTTAAAACCTCCACACTTAAATACCCAACATTAAAAAATTCACAGATAGATCTAACCTCTGTATAGATAACCGAATCACTTGGGAACTACCACGTTCCACCCAACCATGACTCGAAACCATTCCTGGTTTTCCTCCGGATCCCCCGAGTTGGTTCCAACATGTGCAAGTATCTTAGAGCTCCTAAGGTAAGGATTCCCTAACTAGGATATCAGTTCTGAATCAGTTCTCCTTTTTCCTCTTAGGAAAATGTTCTCCAAGAACTCTCTTCAGAATAAACATACAGAAATAATGATTCCCCCAAAAGATGGAAGAGATCCCCAAGCCTCTCTTTGGCTTGGGACTTTATAGACAGACTTTTTAGTCAAAGGGACAATTAAATCAAGAATCATTTGATTTCTTGATTTAACCCTTTTATTTAATTTAGGTACTTTTTAATCTTTAACTTAGGAACTTTTAACTAGTTCCTATTTGGACTTTCGTAAGTATTATGCTATTTAATTATTTTTATGTAATAATAACAATAATAAATGGAGCCTATCTTTCTTTTCATACTTTTAATATTATTACTATGTTTACTTTTATACATACCATGTATAAAATATACTTGTATATATATTATTTGTTAACATTTGTCTTTAGGTATCTTATAACATTATTCCTAAACTTATGACACTTTCTTCATTAAGGCTGTGAGGTAGGTGGTTAGGTCTACTAGGCTAGGAAACTCTAAACATCCTTGCATGTTGGATTTCCTCATATAACATGGTAGTTCTTTAGTACTTTGATGAGATACAGAAATTCAAGATTTCATTTAGTCACTTGTAAATAAGTCAGATGATATCAATAGTTTACTCGAGTCGTTTTCACTCGAAATCATTAATTATTTTTAGTAACTCCTAGCGGTTATCTAGATCCCATACTCAACACTAAAAACAGGGAGTTACAAACTTAGTGTATTTCCAGAGCTCCTCACTCAACACTAAGGCTAGGATGTACTTGTAGGATACACCTCGGGATATAATGGCCAAGGATCCGATGTTCCAGAGATTATGCTCAACATCAACTTGGAAGGCTCCAAGGCTTATGCCCAAAAATTCCAATTATATTTTGATGTTCTTCAGAGCTTCCTACTCAACACAAAGGTTTTCATAATTCATGTGTTGCAGAGATCCTTGCTCAACACAACATAAACACTCATGTGCTCCAGAGCTTGTTACTCAACAAAACATAAACACTCATGTTCTCGAGAGCTTCTCACTCAGCACAACATAAAAACTCATGTGCTTCAGAGCTCCTCGATCAATAAAAAACATCTCATCAATCATGTGCTTCAGGGTCCATGCCAAACACATAAAATCATACATAAAACATATGTAACTGGATTCCGCCCAATATATCAAACACCTCATCATTTTCATATGAAGTGGGGTCCTATACCCAATATATCAAAATAAAACATGAAAGTAACATCATAATCAATGGGGCTTATGCCCATAAGTGTTAGGTCAAAATTCAGGATATTACAATTGGGGAAACATTTTGCTATAATTTCCTCACTCTAAAAATTTCTCCTCTTCCAATGATTCACAATAAGTCAATATATATCCCTCAAATGGGAAATGAAGGGTTGAATCAGGTATATTCTAGGAATATCAAAGGACAAGGATCAAGTTATTCGTTACTTGATGAGTAAAAATCCAAATATTTTTTTTATGCACAAAAACTGATTTACGTAGGTTGTAATAGTGAAGACCCATATATGTGAGATGCATAATGGTTGACCTACGTGTGTCTTCAAAAATGTGTTTTCTAGGTTTATATAGAAGCATCCGGATTATAATTAGTAAGGGAGGTATAATGAGTCTACATAGGGACAAGTGAAGGCCATCAATAAATAATGCATAAGGTGTGTAAAATCAAGCTATAAAATTTATTTATTGAATAAATATATTTAATTCATTCATAAGTTAAATTCAAATCCATCACAAAACACAATTATTTTAGTAGGAAATGTATCCCATATGCTAAGGGTTGAAACCTTAGCTCTGATACCAAGCTGTAATGTACTCTCATATGTTACTAAATAACAACCAAGTTAGGGTGTATGAAACATGCTCTGTTACCCATCTATAATGAATCCCTTATGCTACACAACTATATTGATGTACAATTTGTAGCTAATTTACCCTTGGATCCCTATCATGACTCTGGAACTAGGATTTAATGCATTCCTTGTGCATTATCCAAGCCCATAAATAAAAATTTCCAAACAATTAAACAAATAAAGAGAAACATCATTCATTCTTCAAACAATGGAAGGTTATTTATAAAATAATCATTTTACTTTAAACATGTTTTAAACAACCTTAAAATTCAATTAAAAAACCAAACAACCAATTAAAATGCCTAAATCCAAGTTTCAACGATTAATCCTGCCTTCCTAAGTTTAAAAAATGACTTTGACTCAAACGAAGCAATCCCAACTTTTCCAACTTCCGAAGTTAGAAGTTGAAAGTCGAAGCACCCTAAAAAAATGACATGGTTAGTTTCAACCTCCAATTCCTGATGATGGCACATCAGAATTTCACACCAACATTCCAACTTTACACAAAACATATTCAAATTTTGACTTTCGATATCAACACATCATTCATCAGTAGTTGGCATAGGCAAGAAGGATTAACATAGAAACACCTTGACTCATTGATTCTGATGTCAGCATAGTCGGTAGTTGGAATAGTCCGCTCTATTAGTTTTTAGTAGAGAATTAAACTCATTACAAATGGAAATATAACTTATCCACTTTTTGAAAAAAATGGCCAAGGTATAAATTGATAAGTCTTCCCTTTCATATTCATATATTGAAACTACAGCTGAAAACACATGTCAAAATATCTAATTAACATCAAACAAAACATTAAATGGCACTTAAACCAAAAAACAAGGGAAATTAGCTAAGGAAACCAGGTCACAAGTTGAAAACTACCATCTATAGGCTTCCAACATCCCCAAAACATTATAGAATTCATGGTTTTCTTAGCAAAATAAACTAAGAAATCATAAAATACTATCCCTATGGCTTGGGATGTTTCTATGGAACTCTTCCATGAGATTTAATTCATATATTAATCCATCAATCCATTCACCAGGATTCCAATCAATCACGCAATCATAAACCAAAAATCAATTAATTATCATTGTAATTGTTCACAAATTGAAAGCTTAAACTCACAAGATATTCAATCATAGGATGACTAATAATTACTCCTTTATCCAACAATAGCATACACATTACTTAAGCATACAAATTGCAAACAGTCTTTAATAATCATACCAATCAAATTTATGAATAGAATAGCAAGGTTATCCCATGGAACTCATTGGATTATTTTCATATGTTGTTTCCAGGAAAAATGCCAAACTATTAAGGTTATCATCCCTTTACAAGATTCTTAGACTAATTAAGGATGATTTCCCTTAACCCATGCTACCAATACTAAAGCAATTGTACACAAATCAACAACCTTAACATATTTCATTTTGAACCGTTACAAGCCTATAAATCTTCAAGTATTATAAATAGATTCACTTATTTATTTTTCTCTTACAGAAATAGTTCAATGCTTATGGTTCCTGTTGGATACCCAACATACATTCACACATGAATTAATCATGCAATAAACACATGAATAACCATCAATCTTTGCAACCTATTGGAAAAACAACCAATGCCTTCTGAGATACAATTTTATTCCATTTATATTCATTCGCAACTTACAAATTAAACAAGTAATTAATAGATTCACAAACAATTGTTTGTCCACTCATTTAACAAACATTATACTATGAATATCATTCGTTCAACACATTGTTCATTGGATATAAAATAATATATTCATTCACATTAATCATCCTTAGGTTTAATTACTTATCTATTTACAATGAATGACATCTTCTTTCATGGCTACCATGCTCCACCTCGTCGTAGGTCTTTGCTCAACCTGTATTACTTAAGAACTTAGAGACCACCCTTGATCTGGGACTCATGCATCCACCACAAGATATCACCAATCCTAGGTTTCTCTAAGGATTTCCTCACTTGGAAAATAATATTCTCTATGTTTTCACCAAATCCATGCCAAATGTGCAATCCTTCATTTTAGCTTCATTATAACTAGCACTAGCATAGATCCAACTTAAAAGGGAATATATCAAGCACCGAGAGGAATCAAATCTCTAGAGGGGAAAACCTCTTGTTAGAGTGGAAATGTTGATGAAGTGTGTAATGCAATGTTTATGGTTTCAATTTATTAGTTTTATATTTATGCAATTCTGAATATTTTAAATATAATTTGAGTTGACATATTAATTTCTATAATATTTTTTTATTTTGTTATAAATGAAACGTGCTAACTCTAGGATGAGAATGGAAGGAGTTACATATTCCCCCCCTACTAGGTTCTATAATGCGCCTCTTCAACACAACCACAATGATACTTGTCATTGTACGTGTGCTTAGAAAAGCAGATAAGGAAATTTTTCACACCTTTACAATATCACTAGTGTAACTAGAGGTGAAACCAAGGGGGGATTTATCAACAAAATATTTACAACTAGAAATGGGCTTCCAGGTTCACTCTCAACCAACCCAACTCCCCAAATCTATGGATAATTGGACACTTCACTCTAGAATTGGACTACTCTATCCTCCAACGATTCCAAATTTCCCTAAATTTAACACTCAATAAAAATTGACTTCAACGTTGTAACAATATCCTACTGCTATTACAAAGAAAATATTCCTATGGCTTGGGGTGTAACACAACAGACATGATGATAGAAGAAATCACATCCATTCTCAAATATTCTAAATAAATAAAACGAGCTAACAATTAAGGGATAGAAACGATACTTCAACAGGATGTTCGAATAATACCACCATTGAGCTCAGGATCAAATGAGTGTTCCCTACAATTTTCCATCAACAACAAATATATATCCAAACATGAAATATATTAAATTTTAGCATTCAAACTAGCATAATCCATGTAAACATGTATAAAGAAACTATACCCATGGATACAAATATAAACAATGGCACATGAAATTTGGATGGCAAATGTATATTTCTATTAATGTAAATACAAAGATACAGTGTGCCAATTTCTGTCAGCACCTCGTCATAACCGAGAAACCAAGTTCCTCCACTTGGCCCTCCACCACTTCAATCCTCCATAGTAAGGAAATATCACAAATACAATAGAAATTTTGGGAGACGAGCACACAGAGTTCTATCAACAAGTACAAAGGGATGCAGACTCAAGTATATGCAAATGGGGGAAAATTTGCTATAATTTCCTTACTCAAAATTTATCCTCCTCCAATGCTTCATAATGGGTTAATATATAGCCCTTAAATCGAAAATCGAGGGTCGAATCAGAGCATTTCCAGGCATATGGAAGGCCAAGGATCAAGCTATTCATTACTTGATTAGGAAAATAAAAATATTTTGTTTTTAAGTACAAAATCTGATGTACGCGGGATGTAATGGTGCAAGCTGCATATACATGAGTTGCATAATAGTTGACACGTGTGTGTATTAAAAAATTTATTTTTCATGGTTATACTAAAGCATTAGGGCTATAATGAGTAAGGGAGGCATAGTGAGTCTACATAGGGACAAGGGAAGGCCATTAAGGCATGATCCATAAGCTATGGAATATCATGCTATAACAATGTAAATTACATTACATATGTTAATTTAGATGTGAACTAATAAACCTGGATAAATAACAGATTGTTAGAACAATACTATTTTTCTAGGCCTTGTAATTGTTAGTTTCCAGGATATTGGGAAGGAAAAATTGCAATATGGTAGAGAGCCCTAAAATATCATATTTTGCGGAAGAAAGGAGGTCGGGTAATGACCAAAGGATAAAGTTCAATGGCCATTGGTATGATATGGAGCCCAATATGGGTTTTCCATAAATTGAAATACATTCGAGAATAAAATGGAAGGATTATTCATTACATGGAGCAACAAACTCAATTAAATCAGGATATGATGCAAATTTTTTGCAACTCAATAATGAGGTATAGGAGGTAACTTATGTGGGAAGAAGAGAAGGTGAATATTCCTATAACAGAGGAATCCATGAAAGATATCTTTATTCAAGAGTTAGGAATGTAAGTCTAAGGAGGGAGAATTCCCCTTATCAATCAGTGGGAAACTATCATGGAAATGTGAAATTTGAAATTCATCAGAAGCATAGCCCTAAAATACAATAGAAAAGAAAAAGAGATGGAAATTCCTTACAAGGTGAATTAAGAAAACTTTCAATCCTCTTACCTTCAATGGAGAAAATTCAGGGCAAGTTACAGAGATGTGGATTCAAGAGACGAAAAAGTATCCACAATTTCATGACTATTCAGACAATCAAGGAGCTAGGATCACCATTTTTAACCTTAAGGGAAAATCCTATTGTTGGTGGGAACAATTGAAGTAGGTAGAATGTCTATAAGAGAGGAAAATAGCTTGGAAAATGTTTTATAAATACTTCAAGCAATCATATTTAGCACATCAATATTATGATAAGAATATGCTTGAATCATATGAACTTTGGTTGGGTAACATGACCATGGACGAGTATGAAAAAATAATTTTGGAGCAATTAACCAATATGGAATTCATCCAAAAGGATAAAGTAAAATACATCTTTTACTTAGTGGCCTTCCAACATGCTATAAAAACTAAATCAATTATGATGAGCCTCGTACATTGAAGGAGTGCAATAGAAATCCCAAGTACTTTTATGAACAAAATAAGTATAGGAAAGACCTTCATGAGAGTTGGAAGGGTAATTTGAAGGTAAACAAGGAATAGAGAAAAAATGGATTCAATCCCTTTGGTGGTAAGTAAGAGCACTTTAGTTCTTTCCAGCATCCACCTGAGAAAGTGGAACCAAAGATAAATGAACCTATAGGACTTGGGAAGTCCACACTAGGTAAATGTTGGAGATGTGGAGGTGATCACTATCTCATGAGTTGTCTTGAGAAGAAAAATAAGGATGTCAAAATTTATAATTGTAAGGAAGCATATTTAGTGGGAGATGTATCCCATAACATTCTACAAAGCTATTCATCTTTGGAAAATCACCATGCTGATCATTCACTGTGGCACTACCCTAGGTACCAAATAAATGGTGAAAACATTTTTTCTTTTGGGAAGTAACCCTATCACATCTTGGAAAACATCTTAAAATTCATTGAGGATTTGCATTACCTCAGTGCATGACTCTATCTTTGCTAGTAGTTCTTCAACACAATTAGCATACAAATAGCACCCTTTTTAATGTACTTCTTCAATTGAACGAATGATATTTCCCTTACTAAAATTGGCCTAAGTGTTACTTTTGACTATAGAAAATATTCATCCTTATCCACGAAAGTCACAACCTTGATATGGCAATCCAAAATTGGATGATGCAACTTGAGCCAATCCATCCCCATAAAAAATTCATAAGACCCCAGAGGAATAATGTAGAAATTAGATTTGGTATGCATTCCATTCATGGTGAATTTATAATATTCAACCATTGTTGTAACTTTCTTGTTCTTCCTTGTATCTAATTTCACTAACATGTTCTTAAGTAATTTACTTCCCACCAGCTTGCACTTTTCAATGAGGTTGGCATTAACATAACTAAATAGCTCTGGAATCATGAATATATGTTTCTTTAAAGCTCACTTTGTACCTATTCAATAAACATCTAAAGCAACCAAGATTGTAGAAGTTTATATGAACAAAATTTTCAGGTTACATGGAATATTTAAGGCAGTAGTTTCATATCACGATCCAAAGTTCACTTTGAAATTTAGGAAAGGCTTGTTCAAGGAATTTGGTACTAAATTAAGTCCCAGTACATCATATCATCTACTATCAAGTTGACAGACTGATCGAGTGAATCAAATCATTGAATACATGCTTAGAATGTACATGATGCATAAACTCGGTAAGTGGGAATACTGTTTATACCTTGTTGATTTTTCATATAATAATGGTTCCTAAACATCACTAAAGGTGAGCCATTATAAATAACTTTATGGTCGAAGTTGCAACATTTCAATGAATTGAGATAAGCCTATGGATACGAATATTATTGGACCTAAAATGATTCAAGAAATGCAGCAATGTGTAGCAAACATAAAGCAAAATTTGAAGGAAGCTTAAGACAGGAAAAAGAATTATGCCGAAAAAGACGGAATTCATAGGGAATTCCAAGTTGGGGACATCGTATTTTCAAAAGTCATTAGAGGAAATTTCAACTCAAAATGGGCCTCCTAAGGAAAATTAATAAAATAATATTTATTAATTTTGGAGGAAGATAAGAAAAAACTACTTTTTTGTTCGTATTTTCGACATGTCTCTTTGTGTTTTTACTCAAATTTCTATTGAGAGAGATCATTAGATGTAGAATTAAATTCCGCATCCAACGAGTACCCACTCGACATACATTTGATGGGCCCCGCTACCCCAAAAACAAGAAATACCTGAAAAAACGTGATGATGATATCATCATCATGTTTTTCAGGTATTTCTTGTTTTGGGGGTAGAGGGCCCCATCAAAATTATGTCGAGTGGGTACTCGTTGGATGTAGAATTTAAATCCTCATCCAACGATCTCTCCCGATCGAAAGTTTAGTAAAAACACAGGGAGATATGTCGAAAATACGAACAAAAAAAATAGTTTTTTTTATGATACCTATCCCCAAATTTATATTAAAAATTTGTTTAAGAGGTGCTCCCTTTTTTAATTTTAAAGAATTTTGATTGGCTAATACATGATGACATAGAATTTGTATTATTTTTGGAAGGCCCATTTTAAATTGAAATTTCCTCTAATGAAAAGGCACGAAGAGTTCATTGAGGTTGGGAAGTTATAAGACATTGGAAACTATATTCTATGGACCATTTGAAATCTTGAGCAGAATCAAACTAGTAGCTTATGAACTTGTTCTTCCACTTATGATAAAATTATATAATATTTGTCATGTATCATTATTAAATAAATATTCATATGACCCTAATCATATTATTAATTGGTTTGTGATACAGGTAGAACCCGAAGGGAAACCGAAGGGGAAATTCAGGTTCAATCCATTTTCATACTGAACAAAACAACCAAGATTCTCTAGAACAGGACCATCATATAGGTAAAGGTCCAATGGATCCATTACAGCCTCGAAGAAGCAACCTGGGAGATGAAAGATGAGATGAGGGAAGAATATCCCCATCTGTTTGAAGACTGAAAATATGTATGAATTTTTTAAAAGTTCATTTCAAAAATTTTGAACAATTGAAACACCAAGGACTGTGTATAATTTAAGGGGGAAGGGAATGTAACACCCCTGGTTTGAAAAATCCATTAGTTTGTTATTATATTTTTTTGTAAAATACAATGAGTGCTTGTAAGGGAGAACTCATGATATATTTCCTTGATAATATAACTAGAAACAACCATATTACTAAGATTAATATGTTTGAAATACGCTGAGAGGTATATATTTAACATATTGATAATGTTTTTTTACTAAAGAATGTGTCAATTACTTGTATATAATAGTTAAGCTAATATAACAACCACTTAATTTATTGTTGTTAAGCTCATAGTTGAAGTTAGGCTCATAGTGGTATCATCATTGGAGTTAAGCTATTAGTTGTATCTAATATTTAATATAAATCTTAGACAGCCAAATGGAGTTCAACTGTCACATAAGCTCCACATTACCTAAGTGATTGTTCCTAGTGCATCGTTTCACTGAAATCAAGGTCAACTTCTCATGCTAAGAGATGGAGTTCATATTCTAATTTTAATTTAATATTTGTATCACTATTGTAATAATCTAATAGTTATCCAATATAACGGGGATTAGAGTTGAAGTTAAGCTAATAGTTGTAGGAACACTGGAGTTAATCTAAACTAATAATTGTAGAATCATTGGAGTTAAGCGAATAATTATATCTAATAGTTAATTATAAAGTTAATATATTGGCAATTGCAATTCAATTAAAAGTAAGTTAAGCTAATAGTTGTATCATCTTTCATTTAAGTTAATAATTGAATAGTTGTATCTAATAATCAAATAGTTGAAGCTGAAGTTTTCTTTTCCAACTATGACGAATTGTACTTATCAGATGTTAAGTAAGCTATTTTTAATTTTTTTGAAATTGTTAATTATGAGTTAAACTAACCTCCTTTAAAAAGAATCGAAAACCTACTATTTTTATACGAAAAACCTAAACATGTAATACAAACTTTATATTAGCTAGATTCCCAACTACGAGATGCCGGATTTTATTAGGAGTTTGGAAGAGTTTATTAGGAGTTCGACTCTTACATGACTGCACATTAGCTAGAATCCTAAGAATTAAGTGATTAGAGTTGAATTTAAGCTAATAGTTGTAGAATCGTTGGAGTTAAGCTAATAGTTGTATGTAATAGTTAAACTAATAGTTATACAATATAACTATGATTAGAGTTTAAGTTAAGCTAATAGTTGTAGAATCAATGGAGTTAAACTAATAGTTGTATCTAATAATAGATGGATTTAAGCTCGTAGTTGTATCTAATATTCAAATAGTTGAATATTAATTTTAATTTTTACAACTATAACTAACTGTACTTAACACATGTTGATTAAGTTATTTTTTATTTTTTTGAAATTATTATTATTAATTTTGGATGACAACCATAGAATCAATCTTAATAGTACACTAGTCTCATTCTCGTTTAATCTTGGACGACGCTCATAGAATCAATCTAGACATTACACTTGTGTCATTCTCATACGTAGATGAAAAAGCATAGATGGTAGTCCACCCAAAAATTCTAACATATATACGCCTTTGGCATAAAAATTAAAATGGTAGTGGTAGAGTCAACGCGATGTAAGAATGGGAACTCATGTATTTACCTAGGTTAGTAAGGGGGGATGTCATATAGCCTAAGAAATAAGTATAACCCTAGTTAACCTATTTACCTTATAAACTTGAGTAAACATTACCTCTTTTAGTAATTACACCGTAAACCTGTCTTTGGAGTTAAGGAGATATTAAAAGAAAGATTAGTCAGTAATTGAATTTTCGGAAAAGTGTCACCAAGATTGGACAAGGGAATGAAAAGTTGGTGGAAGGTTTCCTATGAAGATTATAAAATAGAGAAATGTTGCATAGTAGGGAGAGCAGAGTGAAATAATCAAGAAGCACAGAGAAATGTAGGGAAGCAAGAGATTAATGTAGCATTGAAGTCAATTTTGATTGTGTTGAATTTATGGAAATTTGGAATCGTTGAAGGAGAAACTAGTGTAGTTCTAGAGAAAAGTGTCTAATTGTCCACAACATTTTGTAGCTAGGTTGGTTGAGAGTGAACCTGGAAGCCCAAGTATAGTAGTAAATATTTTGTTGATAAATTCCCCCCCTGGTTTTCGCTCTGGTCGCACCAGTAATATAGAAAAGGTGTGATAAATTTCCTTAGTTTATTTCTAAGCATAGGCACGATGACAGGTATCACTGTGGTGTTAGTTAGAATGAAGCTAAAGAGAAGGATTACATAGTTGGAATGGATTTGTTGAAAAACAAGAGAATCTTTCTTTACAAGTGAGGAAATCCTGAGAGAAACCTAGGATCGGTGAGATCCTATGGTGGATGCATGAGTTCCATATCGAGGGTGGTCTCTAAGTGCTGAATTAATACAAGCCGAGTAGATATTTGCGGCTAGGTGGAGCATGGCAACCACGAAGCCAGTTTCTAACCATTTTAAATAGATAATTTTTTAAAAATAAGGATGATTAATATGAATGAATCTATTCTTTTATGCCCAATGAACAATGTGTTGAATGAATGGTATTCATAGGTGAATTATTGTTAAATGAATGGACAAACAATTGTATGTGAAGTTGTTAATTACTTGTTTAATTTGCAAGTTGTGAATGAATATAAATGGAATAAAATTGTATTTTATAAGGGATTGGATTTTTTTTCATGTCCCAAATTTTTCATTGGGTCACAATGGCCTAATCACATTTTCCATATTCATGAGATTTTGTCAAATTGATGCTAAGGGTCAAATAATTGCCAAGGAGGAAAATTACTAGTTTCTTAGGTTGGGGGTGGAAGCTTTGGGATTGGGAATAAGCGAGACAATAAATGATGTTTGAACATTAGAATGGCATAAATATTTAATAAAGGATATAAATAAATAAATACAATGGAAAATCAAAGTGGCAATTGATCATGAAGACACATGGAGAATGTGGGACCCACACAGGTTAGATTTTCTATGCCACATGGCATCCTATGGTTGTAAAGGAAAGTATCCTATGGCTAGGGTTTAAGAGGCCATCAATGTACTAGGGTTGAAATGTGGATGCAAATGGTTCTGCAAGTAAAAACAATCAATTTTGAGATTGGAGTGGTTCATACCTTAGCCAAATGAAGGTTGATCCAAGCAGCCCTTCAATCCTCTTCTTGCTCATCTTGCTCCAAGAGACCTGCAAAACGAATTATACCTTCCTCAGACCAATATGACCACATATAAAGAAATGAAAATAAAATAAACATGAAATAATAATCTGATTAACATCATAATATGATCATAAACAGAGATTCAATCACACGTTGAACAATTATTTGGGAAGAAGAAGGACATCACATCTTTATTAATCTTGAAAACAAGTACAAGTATACCTTCTCTTCAATTTCAGCACGTCACAAAACCTTGATCTAGTTTTGTTGCTTCTCTTCTCCAAGGAACTTAGCCTCCAAGCTCTGCAACACAAGGAGAATTCTTCTAGGGCAAAGGTGTGGGCAAAGAGAGCTCCAAATCCTCCAGCATAACAATGCAAAGATTCAAGTCTCCTCTCATGGACCTCCCTACCTCTATTTATATGGTTAAGGAAGAGTTAGGGGTGAATAGAAAGTAGTTACAACTGAAGGAGTTAGTTGCATAACTACCTAAACTACCCAAAATTCAAAAGACGTGTAATTTGACATTTTCAGGAGGCACACGCGGGTTGCAGAAACAACAATCGCATACACGAGGAGGCATACGTGGGTTGCCAATACATAAAGTTGCATATATAATGCATACGTGACTATTATATATAGAAACTCGCATACGTACGTGGCTATTATATAGAGCAATTCATGTATGTACGCGAGTTTCCTTAAGGGAAAGTCATGTACACACAAAAAGCTCATTTTTAGGGTATTTCTGGGCATTTTCAGACTTTGGTATTTTCTGGAAAGTTTTGGCTAATAGAAATATATTTCCAATGGTGCAAAGATGAGGTCAAATAGAGTTACAAAAATCAAGATATGGGTCCTCCAAGTTATGTGTTTTTTCAGTGACTTTCATGAAGTGTCGTCATGGAAGTGTCGACATGCGACAAAAACATAGGAAAGTGGTCACAGGTAGAGATGTGTCATTTTGAGCTATAACACTTGCTGATGTCATTTCAAATGCATAAGAATACCAAGGGTCTTGGGATGATTTAGAAGTTAAATATACTTGGAATGAATCAATTCATTTCGAATTGGAGTGGAAGAGTAACTCCCATGGAAGAGGAAGAGACAATTTGGAGCTAGTGAGACACTTGGACTAGATTCCCTAGCTCTATGACAACAATGATGAAGATGTTATGAAACCTATGAAAAAAATCAGATATGAAGGCTAACATATAACATATATGACATGTAATGTAGAAATATATCATCCAATAGGTATCTCATGTGAGTTGGGGAAACTCAATGGGTTTCTACTCAAATTGGGGGAAGATGGAAGGCTAGGAAAGGGAGGACACATGGCAAATCTTGAGCCTGCACCCAAATTTGAATTGGATTGAGTTTTTGGATGGATTTGTAACATTAGAAGTCAAAGTATTCTTATAAAATATAGGAATCAACCAATATAATGTCTTTTGATGATTTGAGAAATTGTCATTTGTGAATTGTGAGAGCTAGTGGATGACTAATTTTCTTACCTTAGCCAATTTTGAGGGTGAAGGATTTCCATCCAAGTTGGTGTTTGGAGAGGCCACTCAGGTATTTCATGGATATTTAATGGAATATTATTTTCAGGTGTAAGATACATCAAATCATGTCGATTATTATATTGCATCACTTTCTCTCAATCATTTCCAGTTTGCTTTGCATATTCATGCTCATGGAGGGATTGTGCCTTGGGTGAGCTCATGTACTATTTGGGAGAGATATTATTGATATATTGATGATTTTAATCCATTAAATATTCTATTTTATTAATTATCATAAATTTTCAAGTCAAAATACCCAATATTTGTATGTCAAAATGACTTTTAATGGGCAAACAATGACCATTTCCACTTTATTTTGATATATGCCATGGTAGTTCTTATTATTTAGAATGTAGGAATGTATATCTAATAAATGTATTATGAATGGAATTTAATTAATTTTTATTTCAAGTCTCATTTTCATTACTTAATCATTGGAATCCATTTTACTCATATTTATTGCATTGGGAGAATATTTGGTGCATTTTCCACAAGGGTCAAAATTGTGATTTGGGAGTTGTTTTGGAAAGAGTCATAACAACCTGTATAAAATGAAACATGGTTCATATGATCCTTTAATAATGTACCTTACACATCCCCTTCATTTTTTCATAAATTTGAGTGACTTTGGGACCATTTGAGAATCCATTTCCGGCAATTACCCAGGGGGAATTGGAGCCCAATTTGCTAGTAAAGACTCCTACTTTGAACAGAACATTAAAAAAGATTTAAGAAGTAATTTGTGGGTAATAAAAAACCCATGAACATAATATTAAGTTCTAATCTCATTCACATACCTTCTAAGAAAATTTGGGAACATTTGGGTCAATTTGGAGGTTTAGACATCAAAACTAGTTAAAGTCGAAATTGGGGAAAAAGTGAAAATTTGGTCATTTAATAAAATTCCAAAAAGGGACATTACATATTTTTTCATTAGGTTGTGGATATTAATGGTTATTAATGTGTTTATTATATGATTAATTCATCCCTAAATGGATGTTGGGTAGCTAACATGATCCATAAGCATTAAACTATTTCTGTAAGTAAAAAATAACTAACTGAATCCATTTCTAATACTTGAATATTTATAGTATTGTAAGGTTTAGAATGAAATATGTTTAAGGTTCTTATTTGCATACAATTGCTACAACATTGGTAGCATGGGTTAAGAGAACTCATCCTTTTTTAGTTTGAGAACCATACAAATGGATGATAACTTTAATAGTTTGGCATTTTTCCTGGAAAGGACATAGGAAGATAACCAAATGAGTTTTACATGTTGAGTTTTCTTTTATGTTCAGAAATTTTATTGGTATAATTAAGAAAGATAGTTTTTCGGTTGTATTTTTGAGTAATAGTTGTGGTACTATTGGATAAAGGGTTAATCCTTAGTTATCCTGTGATTGAATAACTTGTGAGGGTACATTTTCAATTTGTGAACAATTATAATTGTAAGTAATTGATTTTTGGTTAATGAGTGCATGATTGATTGGAATCTTGGTGAATGGATTGATGGATTTAGATATGAGTTAAATATCATGGAATAGATCCATAAAAACATCCAAAGCAGAGGGATAGTCTTTTACAAGTTCTTAGTTTATTTTGTTAAGAAAATCATGAAGTTTGTAATTTTTTTAGGTTGTTGGAAGCCTATCGATCGTAGTTTCCAACTTGTGACGTAGTTTCCTTAGTGGATTTCACTTATTTTGTGGTTTAAGTGTCATTTATTGTTTTGTTTGGTGTCAATTGGAGAGTTTGATAGGTGTTTTCATTTGGAGTTTCAATGCATGAATCCGATAGGTAAAACTTATCAATTTATACCTTGGTCAAAATTTTTAGAAAATGGTTAAGTTATCTTTCCATGTTTAATTAGCTTAATTATTTGTTCAAATCTAATAGAGATAGCTATTCCTAATACCGAGTGTGTTGATATTGGAATCGATGATTCGAGGTGTTTTTGTGTTGATATTGGAATCGATGATTTGAGGTGTTTATGTGTTGATCCTTCTTTTTTGTGACGACTATAGAAGACCAATGTGTTGATAGCAGAAGTCAGAATACAAAGATTTTTTGTGTAAAGTTTGAATGTTGGTGTCAAATTTCAATGTTCCAACATTGGGAATAAGAGGTTCGGATTGGAAATGTCATTTTGTTTCAAGGAGCTTCGACTTTACAATTTTTACTTCGGAAGTTGGAAAATTCAAGATCGCTTCATTTGAGTCGGAGTCATTTGTTTGAGTTGGGAAAGCGGGATTAACCATCAAAACTTGGATTTAGTCCTTTTAATTAGATGTTTGGGCATGTTAATTGAATTTTAAGGTTTCTTACAAATATTTAAAGTAATTTGATTATTTTATAATCAAGATTTCATTATTTGAAGAATGAATGATGTTTCTCTTTAATTGTTTAATTGTTTGAAAACTTTTATTTGTGGGCTTGGATAATGCATGAGGAATGCATTAAATCCTGTTTTAGGAGTCATGATAGGGATACAAGGGTGAATTAGCTACATATTGTATATTAGTGTAGTTATGTTATGCAAGGGATGCATTATATCTTGGTAACAAAGCATGTTTTGTACATGTTAGTTTGGTTGTTATTTAGTAACGTATGAGGGTACATTACAAGTGGTTAAAAGTAGGTCTGGCCCTACACCTTGTAGAGTTTGTTCTCAACTATTGGGAATGGTATCTCATGTAGGTGGGTGCCTACAAAATTTGTAACTCTATGTTGGTTCTGACATAAATTTACAAAGATAATCTTTGGTGGTTTTCTCCCAAAATGATTTCCACGTTAATTTCTATGCATATTGCGATTTGAGTTTATATGTGCTTAGTGTTTCAAAATTTAATGAAGGATTTGTTAAAGTAAAAAGCATCCAGCAAAATTTTTAAGGGTCCATACTTATATAAAAGTGTATAAACCTTGGAAAATCTTACCAATTCTTAAAATGTTAGGTTTCAAATATTTGGTGATATTTTGTAAAAATATTTCAAATTCCAAGGAATTTATATAGTTTGCATAATAATCTCATCATTTTTAGAGTGAAAAAGTTTTACCCCATCAAAATTGGGAAAAACGGGCCTTGAAAAGATGCAAATTGGTGAATCTTTTTTTCGAAAAAACATGGAAAATAGCCCATCAGCTAAATTGTGTCCCTAAATTTTCTGTTGAAAGCATCTTATATTCATTCACCATCCCTTTAAGTATAAGTATAACTTCAGCATTTGGTATCATATAATTTTCATTTGGAAACAATCTAACCAATGGAAGGTAGATCTCGAGACCACACATGGCTAAATAGAAATGTTTCTCTAAAACAAGTCTTTGTTGTTTGATAGAACCAACTATTCATTTTTTAGTATAAGGATGAAAACATATCTAACGACCCTTAGTTTCAATATTTGGTAATTGGTCATGATTAGTTATACAAACCCAACAACTTCACCAATAGATGCAGTTAGGAAGAAGTCTAATGAAAATGATGCAAACTCCATGAATCCAAGTTTGTCAAGGTGATTCATTGTAAATTGCCAAAATACATTTGGGATGAGATTAAAAATATCTATGAAGGTGATGACAAGGTTAAGAAAGCAAAGGTTGAAACTCATAGATTTCAATTTAAGAATCTAAAAATGAAAGATGAAGAAAATGTTGCAACATGTCTCTTTCATGTGGATGAAATTTCCAACACCATCAAAGGACTTGGTGAAAAGGTAAATGAGAACCAATGATTGTACAAAAGGTGTTAAGGTCACTCTCATTAAGGTGTATCTCCAAATTCTCTTCTATTGAATAAATGAAGGATCTTGATACATTAACAATGGATCAAGTGCATGGGGTTATCAATGCATATGAAATGAGGATTGAAAAGGAAAATTCATAAAAAAGAATGCACCTTTCAAAGCCTCAAAGAAGGTGAAGAACAAAGATAATATTTTGTGATTTGAATGCTTAAAATTTTCCCCGATGTTCATGTTTAGTCTAAGTTATCAATTATAGTATATAATTCTCTTCGTATCTCTTTTGTACTTAAATATAAAAAATCACATTTAATATTTTAATTTCATATTGGGAAAGGAACCTTATTCCCAATCAATTTGAAACCTTGTATGGTTGTTCAAAATGTAATTCTTCTTTCCTTTTTATTAGGTTATATTTTTTATTTTCAAGAAGTTTCCCAAAACTTTGTGGGTGATAGGATTTGGTCCCACTCCTACTACTTCATGGTTTTGGAGTAGTTTTGCGTTCATGTATTTTTCATACTAAAAAGAACCAAAACATTAGACTATGTAACTAATCAAGGTGTCATTTTGTGATTTTATAGGTTTTCAATGGGCTTGTTAGGACTTCTTAAAGTAGAAAATACATGAGCACATAGTCCAAGAAAAAATCATTTTATGTTTTTCTTATGCTCTAGATTTTGATTTTGTAAGATACTCTATTGTTTTTTCCACTTGCATATCTATATGTAATGGATTTGTTTCATTATGAAACATCGAAAAATGATAAAAACGTTCACTGTCTCTTCTCACACCCCAAATTTATTAAATTAGAACATGTAGATTTACTTCCATTTTTTTCTTTGATTTTTTTATTTATAATCAAAGTTGACTTGAGCCCCTCCAAAGTAATGAAAGCTATAATTCACTTTGGAAGGTTGAGACATTGTTTTGATTTTTCAAATTGATTTTCCTTTTAGTTCAATAAACTCTTATTTGGTTTTTAGGTTCAAGGAGTAATTGTATAAATCATCAGCACACTACACAACAATCTAGTATATGCATTGCACATTATCATTCTCCAAGTAATGCACCTTTCATTTCATGTTCATAAATGATTTTTTGATTATTTTGTTTTGTTTTTAATGCTTAAATTAGGTTTCAATTGTGATTAATAGAATATCTATGACACTTCCAAACAAAAAAACACACAAGTTGGTTAGATGCAAAAATCAAGGTCTTAGAAAAGAAATATAGATCCAATTGTCATAAAAAATAGGAAATATGCTTATATTGAAATGTTCTCAGTATGCATATCACTAGAAGTATAAAAAGTGAATGTTCCAAAAATAATAAAAAATATACAATGATGGATTATAATCATCCTAATTATAAAAGTCATTGTACATATTATTCAATGAGCTAACCAAGGACGATATCAAATGAAAAACCAAGTGACGATCCTAGCATAACAAAAGGATACTCATTCTAGAGTATTATCATCCCCTAAATTATAAAATATGCCACTACATATTACCATAAAAAATTGAATTAGGGTGTTCAAATAGATTCACATAATGAATTTTCTTCTGATGTCTTCTGTCGGGAACCTAATCCTTAGAGTTATGCATATTCCCATGTAATTAATACTAAGATCACTATCAATATGGAGAGTCCCAAGGGAGTTTAATATATCTCTTGGATTATGAAACCAAGAGTCATAATTTGATGTATTAATATGTATCATTTTAATTGAAAAATGTATCTCATGCTTAGTCAATCTTGTTTGGATCTTTAATCATTTTGTGTATGTTCCTTTGGAAGGAACCTAATAGTGGTATCAGAGCATACTAGTGATATCAAGCTTGTGGAAGATAAGGATTTATCTACCATATATTATTTCTCTCCATTTTGGTGATGTCTGTGAAAGCAACGTAGCAATTCCATCATTCAAAATATTAAAAGATAAGTATATTTTCTTATTACAAATCCATCCTAGAGTGTGAACTGCATATTCTGCCAGGCCTATCTATTGTTGGTATTATGCATTTGCTACATGTTTTCTTCCAACATGATTAGTGTAAATGATTCTCTTTCTCTACATTATATTATGTTCCTAGACATGAAATGAAAATCCTAATCCATTTTGGACTGGGTGGAGAACATTTTAAATTTGGTGTAATACAAAAAAAAAAGGATGATGTGTTTTGGCCTCTTGTATATTTAGTACCAATAATGTTATGAGGGAATATGTCTAGATGTGAGGTTCCATCAATACAATAGAAAATAAACTTTGTCAGTTTCGAAGTGTTATAGTGACAATGCCTGTTACTTACGGCAGTCAATATGCAACATGCGACGAGTTATTTAATGTTGCTGCAGTAGCATTGTGAGTCATTGGATATAAAACATGTTGAGATCCAATGACTCACAATGCTGCTCCAGTAGCATTAAATAACCTGGGGCATGCTATATAATCTTCGTCGTTACTCATCGCATAAGAACCCAAAGCTTGAACTATGTTCTTTTCAACATACAATTTGGTTTGAAAACCCTTCCTTGCAATAGTTTGATTATTCTGTAGAAAATCATTTTATTTGAGTAATAAGTACTAAAATGGAAGTGTTATATTTTTTTCAAAGAAGCATGTCCCAGATTATGGAGTGAGAAAATACTACCAATCATCGTTAATCAAAGGTTTTGTATCTTCGTCTATTTGAGTGAATTGAGAATATTTCCAAGTCACAAGTGTACACCTTTGGCTTTAAAAACATTTCTTAGAAGAACTTGTGTAATTACTTTGTTGGGCATGTAATTTAGTTGTTTGGTGATTAAAATTTCTAATTATTCTTCTCCTCTACATGAGTTCCCTTTTCTATTGTTTCATTGGTATCAACTAATTTTGTATTTCTACATTGAAACCATTGCAACCTTGAAGAATTATTTTGTTTCATTGAAGACTACTTGAGATATGTTGAAGACTATGTCTACAACATTGGAGCTATTGAATATTGTACTACTTGAAAATATAATCGTTGTTGCAGGAAGCGAAAAACTACTTGACATACAATACCAATTGTGTACTCTCCCTTTGTTAAGTTCTTAAACTAGAAGTGCATGGATATAGAATACCTGCACTTGTGAAAGTCTTCTTCACAAACCCTAATCCTTTCCTAAGTTCACTAGTGACAACATTATTTAAGTCTTCACATGTGTGCATTATTTAGAACCACAAACAATGTGTTGGGAAAATATTCTAAACCATGGTTTTATGCATGGGATCGCTCAACATTTGGACTGTAATTTGTAACACTCCTTGTTTCCTATTGATGTGACCATCTCCTTATGCAACCTATAGTTGATCTTGAAAGAGATGCTTGAGACATGTGAGTGAATGAGTTGAATATTGGTGATCACTATAAGAATCCCGCTTCCACCACCAAAATATGCAATTGGATGTAGGCTACAAGCAGAAGGAGACATTGTTTCTCTCTCACGTATCACAATTTCGATAAAGTTGACCCAAATTGAATTTTATTTTATCAAAAGATCCATACAATGAACTTGATTAGCATCATTTGGTATATGTTTCCAAATTTTTCACAAGTTAGAGGTAGAATACCCTCATTATTTTTAGAAATTATTAGTGTGTTCATTTTGTAGAACGTCTATGAAATGAAAACAATATTGCAAGCTAAAAATGTAATATGAATATTTTTAGAGAGTGCAATGTTTATATATTATTTCATAGCTTGTGAATTGTAGAGTATTTGCAGAGACTATATGTGTATTGCGGATTATAAGTCATTAGAGACATAGTCATGTGATTACAAATTACAAAGATATATTTTCCATTGATTGCATAAATCTCGGTGAGTGTTCTAACTATTTTTCACTAAAAATATTTTAAGAAAGAAAGAGGGACAATATTTCATGAGATAAAAGGATTTAAAGCATCATTTATCTTTAGATTTAACATCAAGCATCGATACAATTCAACCTCATAATCATCAAGTGTTATAAGTACATTTGTATTTGTATATTGCAACTAGTTTCTTTCTTACCTCTCAAAATCAAGTTGAATTATATTGTACTTGGGTGCATTCTCTACTGATACTAACCCATTCTTATTCAGTCAAGTACTTAAATTTGTTAGATTTGATTATAAAATGGAGGATTTCTAGGAATCCCTTCTCAATTTCAGTGAGTCCTTAATCACATGGAAATATTAAATGACTTGGTAGAGTTACTTAAAACTCTATTTTTTTCCTTTGTTGACAATGATCTAATGATCGAAAAAAAACACCCTCACTCACAGTTGATATTTTGTTCGATATTCAAAAGACACACTTGAGTTTTTTCAACTTAAGTCACAAATAATATGAGAAGAAAGACATTATAAACCTATTCATGTTCAAAAGAATCCCCCTTCATGATTTTGTTCATCATCCTACATAGAATCATGCCACTCTAGAATCATACAAGCAAATTAGTGGAACCCGGTCACAAGAAAAATAAAATGAAGATGAATCCATGCATATAGAGGCTCTTCTTACACCTATCAAGATGATCATCAGAACTTGGGAAGTGATGATCCATAACAAGAACATAACCAATATTGGATACAAGAAGTAAGTGATAGTTCACATTCTTGATTTCTCCAAGCCTATCCAGTCTCAAAGTGTTGGGTTCCTCAACGAGAGTTCATATTCATCCACGCAAATTCATAGTTTGACATGCCAACATTGTCATCGAGTTGGACATATGAAAGATCATTTCTTTGATCTTAACCCTTGTAATCATTGTGGGAAGAATACACATTCCTCATACAAATGCTTCACTTTGAATAAACTTGCACGAGAGAATATTCACTATGGGTGGATCACTTCTCATAAATGGTTGTGACATGCAAAAATATTTATATGTCATACTGTGGATTTCATTCATGAGTATTGACACATCTTACAGTTGAGACATTCTCTTCTCCTCACATCGTTCTTGATAGGAAATGAATTATAAATAATTAGAAACAAGTGAGAAAGAACAAGAAATTAGGAACAAGCAATCCTACATAATATCCAGATCCTTGATCCTAGCAAACTTAGAGTTGTATCCAAAGCCAGAACCAGAGCCATGACTATCCATTCATTATAATATTACATTAGAATCTGCTAAACTTTCAGAATGTTCCAAGAACCTTTGGGCCCTTGGGCCAATTTCTATCTAGTTTCTGGTCATATTAAAACCATTCATCGAGTAGAGGACATACAAATTTTTCTATCCTTTTTGGAATGTTCCAGGAATGTTTAAGCCTTCAACCCAAGTTCCATATTTTGTGGTCATCCTTAAAAAACCTGCATGGTTCATGATTTTATAGTTATTGAGATCAAGAATTTGTGTTCAAATTTAAAGCATCCATGTAGTGCAATACTTTAGCTTGTACTATCCCCTTTTGGTTGGTGGTTAGATAAAAAAAACCACTTCATAGAGCACTTGTACTTAGCAGGAGCTGCTATCTTCTACTAGCTTGCTTGGTAATTTGGATTGTCAAGTTGGATATGTTCATCTTTTTGCATCCATCATTCTCTTTTCTTGGACTCATATACACCCCTTTGAATTAAGGGGGTGATTTTTGGGAACCTAATCCTTAAGGTTATGCATATTCATTTGTAATGAATACTAAGATTCATTGTGAATATGAAGAGTTGTGAGGCATTCCAATAGATATCTTGGAATATGAAACCAAGAGTCATAATTTGATGTATTAATATATCCCATCTTGATGGAAAATGGTATGTCGTGCACTTAGTTAATGTTGTTTGGCTCTTAAGTCATTTTTCTTGTGTGTCTTTGTGAGGAAATTAACATCTTCAAGCATCATAGCTTCAAGAATGAAGAATAATAAGAAGGCATTGAAAGGTGGAATAAAGACTTATTGTTTTCCATAAAATTGTTTAAGGATAAAGCATCCTCCAAGGGAGAAGAAATGTAATAAATATAAACTATACCAATAAACATCACATACTGACTAATAATCATCACCATGTTGATTAAATCTAAATAAATAAAGGACATAAGATGTAATTCCCCAAATTTTGACTCCTATAATATGAATATATGGAATAATGAAACACTAGTAGAAATTGACAATTAACTAACTACATGGCATAAAAAGTTAGCCACAACAACGTTTTTAAGATAAATATGATTAAATTTGAGAAACACAATTAAAAATGACTAAATCAATTCACTAAATTTGTCATTGGAATAAAAAAAAAACTAACTAATAAGTCACACAATTAAAAATGACTAAAACAATGTATAACTAGCTACTCCTATAGACTAGAATTTCAATATCAATCACTTATACCTATTTATCTTGCTCATTAACTAGTACTTGATTAATATTCTCTTCATAAACATAGGATAGTCTTCATTTCTAACACTCTCATATTCAGTAATAAGAATTGGAGGTATAAGTTTAACCCTATTAGCATAACTTTAACCATATTTAGTAATAAACATTGATCTTATGAATGATATATGAGCTTTTGTGGGATTTTTGTTTGTGACTCTATGTATCCTGGAATATATGTTGAAGGTATTGTGATTTGACATATTTGAACTACCCAAGCCATTAGGTTGGTGATTATAACATGTATGTCCTAAGTGTGGCTAATGATTAAGAACGTGTGTTTCCTCGTATGAAGTCATAGGATCAAATCCATAGAGTACGTGACCTTAAAAATAAATAATATTAATAGTATATTTGGATATGTAAGTATATAGTATTTTATATATGTTAATATATAATATTAACATATTTAATACATAGTGTTATTACAATATTGTTTTAATATAAAATATATTATTATGAAACATTATAAAAAACCAAACTCATAAAAAAAAATATTAAATATTTTAAATAATTAAATATTTTTATTATACAATAATAATATAATAATATTAAGAAATTAAAAAACCAAATTCATATAGAGGGAAAGAAAATTTAGGGGAGTCTTTCAAATAGAGATTTTAAGATGAAATGTTCGATAGTGATGTGAAGGTGAAGGTGTGAGGTCATTCGGATCTCTCAATCACTCTCGAAATCACACTCCAATTTACATTAATATGGTGGTCACAAGATTGCATGGAGTGAAAATAATACTATAGATATTTGTTTTCCCCTCAAAACGATTCAAACATCAAGCCTCTAGAATGCGGTCTCATTTATGTAAGAATAGATATACCCTTGCATTGTTAGTGATCTTTGGCTATAGACAGAGTATAACAAATCAAAGAAACACGGTAATCATGGGCATAGAAACCCAAATGGTTCTTTTGTTATGTTCAATATTGTTACAGAGAGAAATTCCTATGGCTTGGGGTACCACAACAGACAGCTAGACTCCAGAAATCAATCTTTCCCAATATGCAATAGAAATAAAATGTC
>LPNX010290701.1:157293-242832 GCA_001517045.1 Pseudotsuga menziesii
AAAGTCAAGGAACGCTCCAAAAGGATTTGGATTATGCACACATCTCGATGTACACGACTATAGGGGGAATATCCGCGTATGTACGTGGTTATTGGGGTAAAAGCTGCGTATATCACTTTTCTTATGTTTTTAGGGATGATCAAGGACACATCAAAAGACAAAAAGTAGTCCATAGGGGCTAATGAGTCTGCAGTGGGACAGGGGAAGGCCATACAATGTGTGATTCACCCAGTGTGGTGAAATCCGCAATAACAGATGCCCCCTAATGTATGAGATCAGAGGGGTTATATGATGGCCAAAATACATTATAAGTCCATCCCAGAAGTGGAGTGATGAAGGTACCCAAATGGAAGACCAGCCACCCAATCAGCATAATACCATAATACAACTCTGCATATAACTGCAAATACATATAGCAATCTCGGATACATAAGAGTACAATGGCCATGAATAGGCATGAAACATGATAACACATATGTGGTCATCACCACGTACAATATACATAGATCAGAATATCCATGATGAAGATATACAAAGGACCATGATCTCCACAAAGGATGAAGATATACAATAGATCAAGATCTCCATAGTGGTTGGAAATGTCTGACATATACTGGAACAAGTCACGAGAGCTGAAATCTCATGAACACTGGCACGATCAAGGAGGTAGCATATAATGGATGCCACCAATCTGGAAGGTTTTCTACACACACCGCTACGAGTACATGTCCTACTATGTGAATAAAGGTGTCGAGGTCGAACATAGTAGTACATTGTCTAATTACTGGTCATTGATGTATACCATTAACAGACGCGAGATCACCCACCGATAATGAAAATGGGAATCAAGGTACAAGAGTGCAAACTAACAAGTGTGAATAAATGTGTTGAGGTCGAACACTTGAGAGAATCCATCGATCAGGGGTCATTGATGTACTCCCAAAATTGTCGATGGTGAGAGAACCTGCCACTGATGACTGCAAGTCTCAAGGCACTCAAAATGACTCTAGACTCCAATCCCAGAATAAATGATCTAAAGTCGATGGGATGAAATCCTCTAGAAGGAGGGAATTAAGGCATCCCCCATCATCCAACACGAGGTACTCAGCAAGGTTGTATAATGTGGAAGGACTCAATCATAAGGTGCACGAACCAGTAACTGTATCGAGAATGGCCGACATGAAAAGTCAAGATAACTGAGGAATGGCGGACTCAGGTTTCAACTTCCTTCGAACAAGATCATAACGATGTATGGTGACTGAATGAAGGCAGCATAGACTCGATATACAAACTGGGGCATCTCTGTGACACAGGAGGCATCAACAGAGGCTCCATAGGGACTGCAAGCTTAACCAGTCGGTGGAGATAAACTCAGATAACGAGTACAGCTCCTAAGTCAAACTATAACCCAACCAATGGATGTGATATACAGTGCTCTGTTCGAAGGCGACATGACTCGACAGCTACCAAAGATAATATCTTTCTTGTTCGGCTTTTTGGTTTTTTTATTTTTTTGGTCTTTTTCAGTTATTTGAAAAGCTTGAAAAAAGAATAAACTAGCTTTATAGTTACAAAATAGGAGGAGACGAGTGTCATTAGGGAAAAAAACTAGTTCCAAGCAGTGGAACATACCTATGATCAATGCAAGGATACATGTGTAGGATATCGACACTCGGGGGAAAATCCCCTCCCGGTAAAAAGGGAATCAAGCTGCGAAGGATATAAAGAAAGGCTCTGCATGGCTAGACATGAGACAAGCTCGGTCTATATGGCTGAAACGCAATGTCAAGGGAGCCGGCATAAAGCTCAATAAGACAGGAAAAGCTCATGATAATGCATCCACAACTTGATACAAGGGAGTCCGGGGGATCATGGCCAGCATAAGATCAAGAGGAGTATGAGGCTCTTGCGAAATGTCATGGCAATACTATACAACAGACTCCCACACCCTAAAGGGAGAAACATTGGCATGGGCACCAAATGCAAATAAGGTGCTAACTAGGGTAACCATGTAAGGTGAGGCTCTACCACTCATATCATACCACTTCTAGAGCAGCAAGAAGGTTTCGTGACATAATAGAGTGGGTTCGTACCTAAGGATATAGTGACATGGACATAAGGTCATGCAAAATGCAAACGGTGGTGGACCTAACCTATATGCCAGTGTAGATGTTATACCTAAGATGGGCACGAATGGGTCAATCCAAAGGCTAAAACGGTACTGCAAACGGTCTTCTACATCACAAATTATGTCAGAAATGGTCCAAAATGGTTAGAAACGGTCAAAACTATAGGAAAGGGGGTAAAAATTTTCAAATATTTGAAATATTTTCTATAAATAGTAAAAAATAGAAATCATTTGAAACTTTTACCCATTGGAGCTCTGATTTTCAACTGCAAATTCCAGGAGATCCAGCCGGTGGAATTCACAACCGTTTCTTCCAGGTATTTACTCATGCTCTCAGCTTGCATTTCCATACAATTTTTACAAGTTTTCATGGTCAAATGAGGTTATTAAGGCCAATTCTACATGAGCACTATGGCCCACGTGGGTATCGAAGCTTTTTCCGTGTATAGGGCTGGCTATACGCGGAAAATGGGCTAGAAACCGCGTACATACGCGATTGTTTGCAAAACAGTCGCGTATGACACCGCGCAAGTGGATTTACAAAAATCTAATGGACATTTGGTCAATTTCTCATGCAGGATGGTGCTAGAGTGGCGAGAATGCGAGCATGGTGAAGTAGAGGAAGCAGTAAGGGCTGACATAAGGGCTCAACAAGTACTATGTGCATGCGAACTCTATAAGTTTTGGTGCCTAGGTGGCTTGAGGGAGAAACCAGGACTGCTACAGATGCTGGTAGACTATTGGGATCCGAACTCAGAGTCCTTCTGGATAGAAGGTATGTCCCTCACCATTGAGGTGGAGGATATCTACTTTATCACAGGTCTATCTAGATGAGGGGAGATGGTGAACCTTCGTTACTGAGGTGGGCCAGGTCATGGGCTTACTATCGATGAGTACATAGCTGTATACTGTTGCCGAGATACTGAGAAGGTGGGGAGTCAAGTTCCCACCAACGCTATACAGGTGCTGGGCCTAAAGGCCATACTACTGACACTGGGCAGGATATTAGGCTTAGCATCACTCCATCAATCCTCTCGGCTACTGATGTTCTATGTGGTGGAGTGTATGAGACCGACCATCTATGACTGGAGAACTTCACTACTGAGCAACATGAAACATCAGCTCAGTGAGTGTAAGGCAGGTAGGATACAGAACTTCGGGTTCAGCAGTATTTTGAGCACATTTTTCTTCGAGCGTGTTTCAGGATTGAGCCCTAGAGTGGATGTTCCTCTCCACGGGGTTCGAGATCCGGCCCAACGACGTTGGGCAGATGCGATGCGCAGACTGGGGGGTGGTAGGGTGGCCAACCCCTATCTAGTTGACTTTTTTCCATGGTGGCAATGACAAATTGTTGCCATAGATGACTACCCCTATGCATGGATAGATTTCCGGGGGGATGCGGACATGCCATTGCCACCAGGATCAGCATACGGAGACATAGGTAATGAATCTCGACCCTCACTCTTTTTAAAAAAATTTGAAGCATTTAATTTTTTTGTGTGTTTTCTTGATTATATGGAATCAAAAAGACATGTTTTTGGGTGACAATACATAATGATATCTACCATTCATGTGCATATGTGGGACCATGGCGACCAGACGTGGGGGAAGAGGAGACGATATCACAGGTGTGTATGTGGAGCGAACGCTTCAAAACATCCATACCAACTTCGTGCGACTGACTCACAGAGTTCCCATGGCGCAAGTCGAGGACTTGCCTAAGGCTATGTAGAGACAGGTGGTGGGTGTACCACATGCATGGGTGCATTTATTCCGGCGGCTAGCTAGAGCCGTGGTGACATATCATGATCACAACCCTCCTCCACCTCCACAGGACTAGACACCTGGGAGTGTATATATTTTGTACTACCGTGTATATGATGGTGGCTTTCAAAGCCCCAATTTTGTATTATGACATTATGTATTACCACATTTTTTATATATATAAAAAGTTTTATGGTGATCGGTTTATTTATTTACATGTGTAAAAATTGTGTTTATGATTAATTTATGATGAATGAAACAAATGCCAATCTAACACGTAGTTAGCATATGAGTCAGCAACTTGATTATAATTTCTTGGAATGTGTATATATGTTATACTCTCAAATCACCGTTCTAACAATATCACACGTAAGAATCTCCTCAATAACGTCGGATCTCTAATATGGTACAAACCATTGAGCTGTGACACTACTAACTCTGAATCAAGACGTACCTCAAGAGAGAGAACACCATGCGAAGTGGCATCCCGTAGAAGCTCGATAACGGCACTATATTCAGCAACATTGTTGGAAGATGACCGTAGACATACACCTCCTGAAGACAGTACTTGACCCATAGGAGTATAAATCACCCAAGCAGCTGAGGCAGAGTGTTGAGTGTGACAGCTTGCACCATCCGCGAATCCTATGTAGGTGGAAGATTCCATTGACATCTGCCACAAGAAACAGAGACTAATCACAAACCCAATAATGATAAACAAGACCTAACTATGCAAAAAAGCTGTACAATAATATACAACAAGCAGCCTTGGCTAAAGATCATGCATAGTATTTTTTGAGATAGAGCCCATTTCTAGGCTCCGCCAAGGCCATCCCTTCATAATACACTAACTCGTAGGCACCCTTCTCTAATACACGCTTGACCACGTAAGGACCACGCCACATAGGATTGAACTTCCCTGCCCCCAAGGGTTCTTTTGATTGATCCCACAAAAGGACCAAGTCTCCCTCACTAAACACTCTCGGATGGACAGACTTATCGTATTGGGCCTTTACGCAATGCTTATTAACCTCTAGAGTCACCAAAGCATCTCTACGCTGCTCATCGAGTTGCTCAAGGTGAACCAAACGCTCCTCCAAAGGCGAAGTGTCTGGTAAGAGTTCCACAGCTAACTTCAACGAAGGAATCTCGCATTCAACCGGCAATATAGACTCCACTCCATGCACGAGCTGGTATGGAGAAAAACCAGTGGTAGTGTTAACCGCGGTTCGATATGCCCACAAAGCAGGGTATAACATAATATGCCAATTCGTCTTGCTTTGCACGATGGTTCGTTGGAGAATGGACTTAAGTGATTTATTCATTGCTTCAACCTGTCCATTCACTTGAGGATAGTAAGAAGAGGAGTGCTCTTGCTTATACCCTAACTTGGATGCCAACTCTTCCATCATACGGTTCTGAAAGTACGAGCCATGGTTAGTGACAAGCTCTCTTGGAATCCCAAACCGAGCAATGATTTGGTTGAATACGAAGTGAACGGCTGTCTCGCCGTCGGATTTTACTGTAGGCATTGCCTCAGCCCATTTCGTGAAGTAATCAATAGCCACTATGATATGATGGTTCCCCCCAGCCGAAGCTGGGTTGCAATCCATAAAATCGAGCCCCCATTTGGTGAAGGGACCGGCGGTGATAATAGGGTGTAATGGGGCAGGTTTCGAGCACATATTACATGCGAACACCTGGCAAGGGTGGTACCTCTTGACTGCTTCAATACAATCCTTGAAGATCGAAGGCCAGAAATAACCCGCTCTCAAAATATTTTGAGCTGTAGAAAGCCCAGATAAATGACCACCACACGCCCCTCCGTGGCAATCATTAAGCACTACCTCAGCCTCATCATGAGTTAAACAACGTCGTAAAAGGGAATCTACTCCACGGCAGTACAAAGTATTGTCCACTATGAGGTAGTTCTTGGAGACGTGACGTAATTGTCGTCGTTCATCTTGCGAGAGGTGAGTAGGGGTGCTCTGTGTTTGTAGATATACTATGATATCCCCATACCATGGCTCAGCCATTGAGATTAAGAAAATGTGTTCATCAAAGAATGTATCTTCACATACCAACTCCTCGGCCTCGCTCGTAAAATCCGATATGAGCTCTGCAAAGATTAAAGATTTCTTCAATTTTGCCGAAACAAATTTGAGATCAAACTCTTGTAGGATGAAAATCCATTTATTATACTTTCCCCCAATCATCCTATGTGTGAGGACGAATTGAAATGGATTGACATGGGCCACAACCAAGGTCTGGCGAAGGAGAATATAATGTCTCAAATGCTGCACCGCATGGACGGTAGCTAAGGCAAGCTTCTCGACATGAGAATACCGAATCTCTGCGTCAATAAGGTTTTGGCTCAGATAATATATGACATGCTCCTGGAGCTCCTCATCCTCTTGAACCCAAACCATACCAATCGTCTCTAAAGACGCGGCCACATATAATAGGAAATCACGGCTATAATCTGGAGGACTAATCACCGGGGCCGATGCTAGGGCTCGCTTAAGTGCATCGAAGGACTCCTGGGCTCGCTCATTCCGTTCAAAGGGAGTATCCTTCTTCAGGAGATGCATGAAACCTCTAGTCAAATTGGCAAAGTTGACAACAAATATTCGTAGGAAGTTTTCCATGCCTTGCAAACACTGAAGATGACGAATTACACGAGGGAGACAACTGAAGTATTTCCTCCACCTTCAAAGGGTCGACTCTTATACCCTCTTTCGAAAAGATGAATCCTAACAAACGACCCAACTTCACGCAAAAGATGCACTTATGAGGGTTTAATCTAACAGCATAGTGATGGCACCTTTTGAACACCAATCTCAAGTGATAAGAATGACACATCCTCATGTGAGAATGAGCAGCGAGGTCATCCAAAAATACTTCAATGATAGACTTGAGATTGTGGAAGATCAAGGTCATTGCCTGCTGAAACGTAGCTCCGACATTTTTAAGGCCGAAAGGAATTTTTTGATATGCAAATGTTCCCCAAGGACAAATAAATGCGGTCTTGTGTTGGTTCTCGGGTTTAATTTGGATCTAATTATACCCGGAAAATCTGTCCATAAAGGAGAACACCTCGCTACCCGCACACTCATCCAAAATATGATCTATAAACGGTGTGGGGAAGTTATCCTTAGGACAGGAACAATTTAAATCATGGAAATCAATGCATATACCGATCGCTCCCTGCTTCTTATCCACCGGAACGGGGTTTGAAACCCACTCCATCAAGGGAACGGGATAGATGAAACCAGCTTTCAATAGCTTCTCTATCTCTGCCTTTATGGCGGGTGCTTTCCTAGGATTCACCGCGCGTAAACGCTGTCGAACAGGCTTAGCGTTGGGGTAAGTCTTAATTTCATGTTCGACAATCCGAGGTTCAATTCCTGGCATCTCATCGTAAGACCAAGCAAAAATATCACGGAATTCCTTGAATAGCTCAGTATACTCCCGAATCTCATCTTGGGAACAATCCGCCCCAATGTAGACATTCTCAATTGTACCGGGATTGCAATAAATGTTGATAGGAATAGTTGACGATATGTTCACCATGTTTCCATCAGCCATCTGACCAGGAGAGCTTAATGGAACCATAGGTCTACCAACTTTCTGACTAAGAATCTCCCTATAATCCTCATGCTCCATCTGAAGGGAAAACCGTATCAAGGTAGTCGTGGGAATGAGAAGACTGTACTGCCCATGCCGACAGCACATAGGGGTCTTCCTCCTCCATCCGTGAAGAGGAAGAACAAGGCTCTGCAACAGACTGGAGATTATCTTGGTAAGCTATCATGACTGCAGGAAATGGCACGCTCGTCTCAATGGCCTCACTCGAAGGACTCAGTGAAGGAAGAATCCAAGGATCTCCCATATGACTTGTGTGAAAAGGCACCGATCTCATAGACATCGAAGCACCATCGAAACTAGATCTTATCATGAGGATGAGTGCAAGAAAACTAAAGGTTCCCATGAGGGATGGATACATGCCTACACCCACACTCCCAGTTGCCGGCTGGGAATGTTCAACTTTCGGAACCGAAGCTTCCAAAGATGCAGTAACAGGTGGATTCTTGAATTCCATTTGATCAATCGTTACAATCTTCCCATTATGTGGAAAGCATACAATGTGAAACACGGAAGACGCAACGGCTTGCATACTATACATCCAATTCCTTCCCAGTAAGAGATTGTAGTCGAGGGGTGCATCAACCACCTCAACCTCTATCGCAACGGTCTTCCCTCCCAAATGGACTTTAAGGGAAGGAAGGATACCGTGCAGCCTAAATGATCTCCCATCAAAAGCAGTTAACATGGTCGTAGATTTTGACAACTCAGGAGAATCAAGACCCTTCCAACAAGACAAAGACATCACAGAAGCAGCAGCGCCCTCATCAATCACAGTGCGCTTGACGATCATATTAAGACATTCCACATGCACCAAAAGGGACACATAGTAGGGCAAGTGAGGCTGATGTCTTGCGGTTTCAAATTTGATCACTAAGGAAGAATCATCACCATTCACACCAAGAGCGGAAAGCAAAGCCTTCCTTTGCGACAAACAACTCTGAAGCACTTCCAATGCAGACATCGCACAAGGAGTATGGCCCAAGTCCTCGACAACTGAATAATTCTAGGTAGCTCGGGCATTTGGGTTATGCCCCGAACGCTTAAGTACCCCCTTAGGAATGCGAGGTGCAGCCTCAGGTTTATCCACAGGTTTCTCAATGCGCAAAGGGGTTCCTGGTGGATCAGGCTCTTTTCCTAGGTTGGGTTGTGACGAAGTATAATCTTTCGCAGGCATCACAACTTTCACATCACGGACCATATTAATGCACCCACATCCACTAGTCTCAGCTGTATCATCATCACTAGATTGATCATGGGACTTCGAGTTCATATTCTGGTTATGCGGTAAAGGGTTCGTTAACACAATTGGGCCCTGTGCTATGAACTTCAAAGCTTCATCCATTCTAGGGCACAAGTAAGTGAGGTGATCGTCCAAGTTGCATAGCTTGCAAGGGAACTTGACCTTACGTTTATTCTACTTGTCCCCCCCCAACATTTTTACAGTTATTGTCATTATTGTTGGCATTCTTGTTCTTATTCCCACCCTTTTTATTATTATTGTTTTTACCCTTTTTTCTATTCCGTCCGGGTTGCTGGTTACCCTTCTGGTCGGACGATTGCACAGCAAGTACATTCACCGTTTGGGTAGGCTGAGACGAAGCCATAGCTTGTCCCGAGGCATGTTGGTTGATTGACAACTGAGCAACTTGTTTCACAACCGAACCTGTAGGTTTCTTACTTGCACAACCCACAATGCCATCGGCATGTGGTCCAGGTTTGACCTTGGGATTGAAACTAGAACGAGGAGCGTTAGGTATAATCTCATATAACAAACCAGACTGAGCATAGATCAAGTCTAGTTCCTGCGCCCTAAAGATTTCTTGTTCCTCATTCTGCACTCCGGATGTGGAAACATCCTTCGCTATATATGGCAATAAATATTTGAGGAACCACTCAAGGAGGAACTCCGTTGGTATAAAGGCTTTAATTAATCTCTTCCGTCTACACCACTCCTGAATATGATCAGAAATATCGGTGGTTTTATCTTTTCGAAATGTCGACAAGAGTTTAGTACCAACATCATAGCGCACTAGTAGCTGGAAGTGATTAAGGAAATTCATCACAAGGTCATCGAACAAAGTAAAGGCACCCCTAGGTAACTCTATATACCATTTCACCACAGGCCCTGTAAGGGTGCGTTGAAATAGTCTCAAACGGACTGAGTCCTGATGCAATGAATTGGAAGAGAACCATAGGTGGAATGTCGTAACGTGTTCGCTCGGATCCTCTCCTGGTTTGCCTTCGAACTTAGGTATGTCCGAAGGAAGCTTGGTAGGGACAGCCAGCCAAGCTGGGTCGTGAGACACAGGATCGTTCGTAAGTCTCGATAAGTCAGGTAGATTGAGTGTCGCGAGGAAAGGGAACCTAGGATGATGAGGCCTATGGACCACTCCCTGGTTCATATAGGATTGATTACCACCATGACCTTGGCCATAGTGACCTCCTCCTGTATGACCCATATAAGGTGGCGTGGAAGTACCATAATGAGGTGGACCTTGACTAGTAGGAGCTACAAATCCGTAATTAGGAGAGTAAGCAGGTTGTGAATACCCGCCTCCATAAGGTGGATAAACCTGTCTGTACTGCGTCCCATAATAGGGTCCATAGGTCATCGCTTGTGATGCCCCATGAGACACTCCATAGGTAGGGATATACATTCCATAAGTAGGAATATACATACCGAAAGTAGGGATATATATCATGGAAGTAGCAATTTGACCTCTAGAAACATGAACATAACCTCCCAAAACCACGGGTGGTATGTAGGCTTGAGACACAATTGGTCTAGTAATTGCAGTACGGATTTGACTCGTAGCTACGTGCCGACTCAAAGGACCACATGAGTAAGGTGGAGGGTTTACATTTGAAGAACTCGGAAGCGAGGATGAAGGAATCTCTGTAAGAAGATATGTACTAGTGCCTATCGTCACTCGTCTGGAACCTGGTATCCCTATCGGATCACTAACTCTAGACCTAGGAGGTATATAAGATGGAGCTTCCACCACTGGGATGGAAGGTGCAATGTGACTAGTACTCCCAAACCTCTCCGCAAGGTAAGGCATGGGATTGCCCCCATGCATAGTGCTAGGCTCAAAGTCGGATTCAACATGAAATGTCAAATTGTGCATAGGAAAACCAGTCGTAACATAACTACCGTAGCTAGTGCTAGGAGGGTCAAAGTGAGTCTCGGCATCATCCGGCATTCCATACTGGTAACGTGTCAACGGGGAATCAGCCCTAGGGTGAGTAGGTCTATCATGCAAAGATCCTATCTAGGAGATCACAAGACCGAACTCAGCTAGGTCAGGTGAAGGATCGTATGTAGGAGTAAGTTCCCCATCATCAATACGAATGGGGGGAGGTGGCTCAGGAATAGTCTCTGAATGATCCTCCATATTGTGTGAATCAGTGTGTGACATAGTCCGCCTGGACTGTCTAGGTCCCTCTCCCAAAGGAGGAGGATAAGTAGAAGGTGGAAGTCCTGCTAAACGACGCGAATGGCGCAGAACCGCACCCGACTCCACAACGACTCAACAAATAGCAAAGACTCTCTATTTACATAAACCCTAGGCCAACTAGCGTGCACAGAGTAATCACTAATAAAATCTAAATCCAAATGCAAGCAAACAAGGGCAGGATAAATGAGCTCCCGAATGTGGCCGGTATGTCTCGCCTAGGAGAGGCTTGAGAGGCCCTTGTCACCACAAGCGGAGGTACGTAACCAATTATTGTGGCCCTCAGCTTCAACGCATAAAGTGACTATGTTGTCCGACCCCAACCTAGCCGGGACACATGCAGAATAACCTCTACAAGTACCCCCTCGATATCCTAGGTAAGGTCACTAAGGTCACCTCAATATAATCAAAGCTCAGGAGGACAGTCGCAGGCGGGATTGACCATATGGGCAGGGTAGCAAAGACCAAAACTCTCGAAAGAGCCCCCAGATACGAATACAATCCTGGCTATATCGTCGGTGCTACACAGTTACCGACCAGGGGTTATCCCAATCAACAACTGCTCACACTATCTCATGCTTAACTCCCTTTTGAGAGGAGGATCCTGAGAACGCTTGTTATATCAAGGATTTCACACACTCCCTGGACAGACACCTAGTTGTTGTCGTTTAGTGATCTTGGAAAATTAACTTACAATGAACTATTCCAAGATCCTAAAACCTAAGCTTGTTGGTGCACCCTAGAAATGAAAAGAGTGTAATTCATTTTAATTAGCATTGATTTTAGTTGGATTTATTACTCAAAAATAGGATATGGTCATGCAACTAATGGTGTTATGACGCAACAAGAAGCAAAATGCACACCTAACAATCAATGCAAATGCATTGTGTCCATGAAAACAGGGTATGCATACTACATGTAATGCACAATTTCTTCTTCAAATGCTGAATGCAAATTTCCCTATATGAAGTCCTAACTATTACTCCAAAGCAAATCTAGATCTAGTGCAAGTACAATGCAAAGTGCAAAATGCAATGCATGATGATAAGCAAATGTTTTTGGATTTTTTGAAAATAAAGATATACACAAAGCAAAAGAATGATTCTACCCACACCAGACTCTGCAAGCACACATAAACAACATTCCAGAAAAGTACTAAGGTAAAAGGACTCTAATGCACTAATCTCAAACAAAAAATCAAAGATGCCATGACAAGAACTTTCCTAAAAGAAAAAATTTAGGCTAAAAAAACGTTTATGGTTAGAAACAGAGCTATAAACAGACTCACGTAGTGCCAAAGGAGACTCAGAAACTAACAGAGTTCACCCAGCAATCCACTATCTTCCACAAAAAGGTAAAAACTAGGGTATACACGACTGTGTGCAGTAAACCCGCGTGTATACACAAAAATCCTAGGGGAAACCGCGTGTATACACGACTGTAAGTAACAAACCCGCGTACAGGAAGAAAAAGATGCACAAATCCAATGAAAACAGACAGGTTGAGACTAAATTCACACCAATCAGACTCTACCAGGCATACATTCCCCCATACCCGACACATAAACAAGAGAGAGAGAGCAATTCAAATACATTGAATGTCAAGAAATCAACCCCCAAAGGACAATTACTAGGAACTCCCCAGTGGAGTCACCAATTCTGTTACGGAGAGAAATTCCTATGGCTTGGGGTACCACAACAGACAGCTAGACTCCAGAAATCAATCTTTCCCAATATGCAATAGAAATAAAATGTCTAACACTAAAGGATCGAACCTCGTACCTTATTCCAGATGGTTGAAGTAGATCCCCGTTGAGCTTTCCAATCTTCAGCTTGAATTGATAGAATACTTCCTCAAAAACAAGTAAACAATACAAGAATACTATATATCATGGTGTTAGATCTATTCTAGCATATATAATCAATAATATAAAAGCATTTGACATATTCCAATGGATACAATATTCATTCAAATACAGATTACTGGACAGGAAAAGATATTTCTATTAATATAAATCAGAGATTACAAGTGACAACCTCTGACGGCATGTCTCCGAACCGGAGAAACTGAATCCCCCACTTGGGCCTCCACCACCTCAATCCTCCATCACTCGGATAGCAAGCTCACTAGCAAAAGGCAAGCTTGGGAAGAACACAACAGTGCTCCAAGGGACAAAGGGATGCAGACTCAAGCATAAGTTCTAGCAACAATGGACTATAGTTTCGTTACTCTCAATTCTCTCTTATGCTTTCAATGTCTCAAGGGGTTCCTTATATAGCTTTTCAAAAGGATACTGAAAGGTCGAATCCGTGCAATCTCAAGGCATATGGAAGGCTAGGAGCCATATGAGTCGGATCCAAGTCAAGGAATGCTCCAAAAGGATTTGGATTATGCACACATCCCGATGTACGCAACTATGGGGGAATATCCATGTATGTACGTGGTTATTGGGGTAAAAGCCGCGTATATCACTTTTCTTATGTTTTTAGGGATGATCAAAGACACATCAAAAGACAAAAAGTAGTCCATAGGGGCTAATGAGTCTGCAGCGGGACAGGGGAAGGCCATACAATGTGTGATTCACCTAGTGTGGTGAAATCCGCTATAACAAATATTGTTTATATATATATATATTTGTTTGTTGTTAAAAACAATATAAAACTTGCTTTTTGGAAAATCAAGCATTTTAAATCTCCAATGAATAATTATTATGTTGTAGTGAAGCATTTCAAAACAAGTGTTTACATAGTGAGAAAATATTGAAGCAACCACTCAAGAAAAATATCGTTTTTGAGGAAAATATTCAATATGCAGAATGGTTGTAAATTATGATTTACATAGTTTACCATTAAAGAAAATATTTATCTAAGGTACACAAGGGTTACAAATATATTGAAAGAGTTGTAATAATAGGTCAAAATACTTTTGTAGCTAGGGTTTTCCCATAGATACCTCGAGTTTCTTTAGAAACCTATCATTTGAGGCAAACACCATCTGAAATTTTTTGTGGGGATTTTAGTGAATATTGAAGTTTTTTGTTGAGTTTTCCATCGATTTTGAATTTTTCTATGGATATTTTGAACAAGTTTCATCCATGGATTCCCATTTATGGACCTAGGTATAATATTATAAATTTTATTTTTGGGCACATTGAGCATTTTTTTATAATTTAAGGGTGACATTTTTTGGGTATATTCATACCCAATTTGGAAGGATTCACTTAGTCAAATGGGAGATCAATTCTAGTTTGAAATGTCACTTCTAGTGGCTATATTGGAAAGATAAATTGTGCCCTTTTTTCATAGTTAAAAAAATACTATTCAAAACAATAGATTATTTTTATTGTTATTCTTACTGGTTCACAAAGATTTTTTTCCAGATACTGAATTAAGGTGTCCCTCCTAATATCCAAATCATTATAAAGAGGATGGGTGATCTTGAGCATAAATCATGGAGAGAGGCGTGCACGAGAAAATTCAAATATGATCGGACCGAGAGTGCAATTATATAGAGATGTACTCTTTATGGAAATATCATTTAAGGGACCTTCAAGATCGCTTTGTTTTACATGCTAAAAATAAAATAGGGTGGTATATCAACCAAGATCACTTTTTTTGATAAAAAAAATCCGCCATGATCAAATAAACAATTCGCATAAGTTAATCCCTTGCAGGACCCGATCTCACTGGCTTGTAGGTAAGTTAAGCAATGAAGGGATTCAATGTTAATATTCTTTTTTTTTATATTGATATTGAATTTCGAATGAACCTCTATTTTACCCATTGGCATTAACATGATAAAGGTTATCCATCTACCTTGTTAGTTTTCTATTTGCATTAGAATTCAAGCTTGATGATAACTTCTCTTCTTTCCAATTGTTTAGCCTTGAATTCTATCATTTATATCGTTGTATCCTTCAAGAAGAGGAAGGATGATAAAAAAAAGAGGAGAGGAAGGAAGGATCAGGGGTAACATAAGGGGAAACAACATAAGAGGGAACACCAACCAACCAAGATCAATGAGGATTAATAATGGAATTATGAGTAATAAGAGACGTGTCCAATGATCAAGCTCCTTCACTTGTAACTTGGATTGGAGGATCTCAAATCTATGCTTATGGTTCACGGTAACTATCCATTCAAGGTTGTATGAGTGATCATAGATACTGAAAAACTTGAGGTATATTTGAAAATTTATTTCCAATTTTATTTTTGCATTTGGTTCTCCATTCCAATTGTGTGTTCTTTTTGTTAGATAGTTAGATAATTATCTTAATCAAATGTAATTCTCGGAGATGGGAGTAAACAAAGTATGGGATGATAGTTAGGTGAAGTGGGATTTGAGGCTTGTTTTCTTAATAACACTTTCTTGATTCACCTAATATAAAACAAAATTGAACCTATAAAAGTTTTTTGAACCTTTACATAGTAATTGGTCAAAAGAAAAAGCTTTCAGCTATTGATATTCAAATCATTACTGACTACTATAATCATATGATAAGTGTGTGTGTATTTTAATAACAGGATGAGAATGTATTAACTGGCCCCAAAAGGGATCTATAAAATATCCATGCTATCAGCATCCTAACATGGTTCATTCCTGATCACTTAAGGATATAAGCAGTATAAATTAATCATGAAATTAAGAGAAGCAAAGGGTGATCTATTACTTGGGCTAATAGTTATAGTTTGCGTGGATAGATCTAGGAGATTCATTGACTATAGTTGTACTATATACGTAATTGCAATGTAACTATATGTCTTAGTAGATATGGTCATAATTTAGGGGAAGGGAATACATGGTAAATCATCAGAGAATTTTGCTTAAACAATGTCTGAATTCAACGTCTCGGTAAAAGATAACTCACTAAATGAAAAAGTTATTTTGGATTTTTCATAATGGTACTAATATTTTTAACTAAATACTTTAGATTTTGATGTATAAATGTGGAATAATTTATGTCCTAATTTAGGTAAAATGTCAATGCAACTTGCTGTGAATGAATATGATGAGGAGTTGAGAGACCTCTATAATGAAATAGGAAAGTAAGTGTATGACACTATGATTGTATCTTTGAAAGAGTTAAATGAATACAATGCTAGTAGAAGATATCCAATACCAAAGGATTGGAATAAATTGGAGAACATATGGGATACTATGAAATATATTGTTTTGTACTTGAGCAGGAAAAAGGAAAAAATGTCATGTCCCTATCCATCGACCTGATAGATGGAGGGGACATGAAACAAATATGGGATTCCAAATTTCACCCATAACCATAATTACAAATTCCATGGCATGTAAAATATGTGTGCCGAACTAATTAACATGTTTAAATTTAGTTAATCAGTTCCTTAATTAACATGACTAAACAATCCCAATGACTATAAATAGTTCTAATTGTTATTCTAGTCTTCTTGACATTTCCATTCTTTCCTGATTTTTTTGACATTAGCTCATCTTGATGGTTATATTTTTCCCTCTCGACTTTACTTGGTCTTTTTGACGTTTTCGACATCGGTATCCAAAACACAAAATTGTGAAATGGGTTTCCAATGCACAACCTCGATTTATCGACTCTGATGTTTCTGACGTTGGGAGCCAGAAGTCAGAATCAGATTAATGTAACCACAGCTCCACATGGAAAATTCTAATCACGACTTCATAATTACTGCCTTAGCATTGGTACTAGATATTTTCCTTCCAATGTGTGCTTTGCTAACCCTAGAATACCTCATAAGACATCAAAACTTTGACAATATACATGTGAAAATTGTTTCCACCCTTTGACTTAGAGGTCGGTATTTGTAACACAACCACATCTCTACGATACAACCTTGAATCTTGATTTTCGATGTCAACATTGATGTTTTGACATAGGTACCAGTACAACGACGTCCCATTTTCCAATATTACATTGATCCTGATGTCAACACCCCATCGTAGACTAACCTTGGCACTTCGAAAACTATGCAATGAACCTATTGTTTAACAACATACTCATCCAATATTTCTCCTCTCGCCTTCGACTTCAGCACTGATACTTCACCCATGAAATTTTATGGATTTTATTTTGATTTAAAAGACATATGAAGGTGCAAGTGAAACATAAACAATGAAGATATAATTGATCTACATATATGATTCATGCATAAAATAACATATTCATTATGAGCATAAAAACAATGTAATCATGAATAGAGATACATTCATTTTTTAGGATATGCACAAGCACTCAGTTAGTAACTCAAGATGGCTATTTCATTCCATTCAACATGAGTAAATAATCATCCATAGAACATAAATTTTGGGCATTCATACACAATGGAGATTCTTATCTTTTAATTGAATTCATATGAGAAACTGGATATGTGAGGGAAATTCTCCACCCAACTGTAGACATTCTATCCAACTCGTATTAGTTTTGTTGAGAGGCCACCCTAACATGGGATATGTTATCTAATATGAATGGCATGTAATCTTCCACCAAATCCATATGTGGATGAATGGAATCAAATGACAGCAATACGTGCCTATGTTTCTTCTCCATCCATGATTCTTCCTAATTGATAGAAATCTGATGACCCCCCAAGCATGGAAATAGTTCACAACTCCAATGGCTCAACTCTCTGCCACCTGGTCCACTAAATGGGTGCAAGTGAATTAACGAGGAATCAAATAATGCCAGTGGATGTCTCTATTTTTCATTGGGAAGGGAGTGATGCATTCATTAATTCATCATGAACACATGTGTGAGTCTCTTGCTCCTCATGTAGAACCAACAAGGAAAATCCCTTCACCCATTTACTATCCTCATGAACCATGGTAGTAATAGGAAGTGCATAGGATGAAAACTTAGGAACCAAATTGAAATTTCTGCAATATTCATCCACCAAGAATGTGGATGAATCCTTTTCTCCCTTGATTGGTCCATCATATGTATCAACTTGTGCCTCTTCCAAAATTGTACAATTTCCACCAATAGGAAGCTCCAAATTTCTCTGAAATAGTGCAAGTGCTTGGTCTTTATTTTGTTTTTTCTCCAATTCCTTAAGCATATGGAAATAAAAATGTTCCTCGTGTGCATGTGTACAGAAGGTATCTAATGGATGAAAAATAAATATTTGTTGTTGCTCACCTATAAAAAAAATGTCAATTATAACAAAAAATTTATTGCTGAAATAAAATAATCCTTTACCTCTCAAAGTCTTCATTTCAATAATGTCTCTCTCCATCTAATCAATGGATGAATAAGGACTTTTATTTACTGATCCATATGGATGTGATCAACCACCTCCTCTAGAGAATAATATACCACCCATAATGGAATTTCATGAGGTTTCTCATTCAAGTCATGCATGTCAAACAACCCTCTATTGATACAAGCAATTCTAGTACATTGATCCTCCATTTCAGTGATATATTTACCACCGAATGTTAGGATTTATAATCCTCCCTTGTCCAAATTTTCTATTAGATTATATTTTCCTAACATATGAGTCATTTAGTTATTATTGGGTCCATTAGCACCATTGGTTCCACTTGGCCTAATGGGGCACATGTACCAGCCTAATGGGGCACATGTACCAATCACTAGAGTGTGGGGAACATCAATAGAGGCTAATTGTAACTAAATGCACCTTCATGCATTAGTTTAGGTGCCTCCTACACCAATCCTTACATTTTAGGAGCCACTGGGAGTGTCGGCACCAACCTCCTTTAGTTGTTGGTAGTTGGTAACTAGTCAAGCTTAATTATAATTCAGTTACATTCGGTTAGATGTCCTCTAGTTCAGTTAGCATCAGTATTGCATGGATGCATATGGATAGGCACCTATTCTCACCTACCACCTGAGTTATACTTGTTTAATTGATTATTACTGATTGAGAGACTGAATTAGACAACTGGATCTTAGCTAGTTAGCTCTGATAGTGATTTAGGCACTTCTAGTTAGCCATGCAGTCAAATTGAGTTGGTGTATTCAAATGCTATCCACATTATTTGTATTAACATTGTATACTACTGGTTTTTTTATCCAGATTACTTTTGATTAATGAAATCAATTATACAACTGCAACTCCTTATTGCATTATTTCATATCATCTTCTTGAGTAAAACTGATCTTGAAATATTTTGAAAGTTTTGTCTTGATTCAGAGATTGTTGTGCCTCATTTTTATATGGTATCAGAGCCATGGCATGACAAGGAAATTCTTCTACGGGTTTCTTGTTCAATCTATGAATAAATTTGAGCAAAATTGCTCAAAAACATTCCATCACTGCACCAGAAGTGGAGAGTTTACCACATAATTCCTTGAAGCTAAAATTGTTGATCAAGCTTGCTTGATTGACTAAGCCTGGTGTGATACAAAATCCAAAAGTGCAAGTTGTTCGAGCTTACTATGGTTTTTTTGTGTAATTGCAAGTACAACTTCATATGGATTCGAACATATCAGTTCCTCTTCTTACTCCATCCATAATATATTCATAATGGAAATTGAAGATGATTTCATCTCTAAAGGGACAAGGTCTCTATGATGTATCTATTGGAATTGGTAAAGAGTCTTATGAAGACGATAACAACTGGAGAATAATGGTGATAGATATTTTGGAACAATATGTCTAGCCCTTTCTCCAAGCTTGCACTACCTTATTGGTTCTGCTGAATACCAAAAGGATCTTTAGACAAAATTGGATAGAACCTTTGGCAAGCACAATGAGGATCATAATAGAAATTTTGAGATCACACCCATCACCATAGGAGTTCTATATTCAAAATTATCATCCTCTACTCTCTCTGATGAAGTTGTTCAAGATGTAGAAGAAGAAGAATCTTCCACACAGTCAATTCGAATTGAAGAAAGTCTCCTTGGAATGACTCCTCTTGCTGATTTGAAAGTTTATGAGATCTATGATATCTCATCTTCTCATATGAATGATCCAGAAGAAGACAATCGAAACTCTTTTATTGAATAAAAAATATATTTCCATTCTATGGAAACATTCTCTAGTGATTCTTCTATTTTAAATTATGTGCATACTGTACCCGTGATTTCTTCATAAAATAAAGAGGAATTTGATCTTTCTCTCTCTAATGTTGTTGCTGGTGTGCAGAAAAGTAATACTTTGTATTTTTTTGAAATAATATCATATTGTAGGAGTAATATGTTCACTCCTATTGATATAGATCTTCCAGTAAATTCCTACATGATTGCATGCACCAATACTCATAATTTTGAAGGAGAAAATCATGCATCTACCATATTGGCGAATCACACACTTTGATATGATATGAACCTATTTGGAGGTGATATGATCTTATTTGGATATGATCTGATATTATTCAGTTCAATTTTTAAGTTTTAAGAGATTTCAATAATTCTTGTAGCTGTTCTCATCAATTTTGGTGTGAAAATCAAGTACCACAAGTCTCCTTCAAAATTTTTGTTGGGGATTTGATGTCATTCCACACTTTTGGATATGATATGAAATTATTTGGATATGATATGATATTATTCATATCTGATCTGATATTATTTGGTTCAATTTTAAACTCCAAAATCCTTCATTCATGCTTGTAGCTAGTCTCATCAATTTTGGTGTGACAAATCAAGTACCGCAAGTCTTCTTCAAACTTGTTGATGGGGATTTGATGTTGGTTTCATCTTATGAGTTTTTTGATATTATATTTGTGAATCATTTGTTACTTCTGAAACTATATCAAATTATGGATATCAAGCATTCACTCTCCACAGTCCCAGGGCTTCTCTACCTTTGTATTTGATCACATGCTCATCTACTTGTAGAACTAGTAAACATGGAGACATTCTACATTCGCCTGGACACTTTCTCCTAACACTTGGGGCTGATTTTACCTCACATGGTTTGATGTTAAAGGCTTAAATAAATCAGTTTCTTGGGTGTTCCTCACATGGTTCGAATTCTCAAGCACTTTTGCTCTCTCATTAGTTGATTTCAATTGCTCTACATGGGTCCAATTTTCATCTTGTAGTTGTTTATATTTCTGATTTAGTTGAGCATTTTATTATTCTTCCAAAGAGGAAGATTCCTCTATACATAAGGATTTATTTTAAATGGAGAATTTCGCATGCCAAGCCCTAGGACACCTATGCAAAGAAGAACAAGCATGCTTCTATGCTACACCACAGAGATGAAGCTTGCATCAATATCTTCTCAAGTTTCTTATTCGAGAAGCTTTTTTCTCTTGATATGAAATCTTGATCCTGATTCTACCTACTTAGTTTGAGGGGGGGTATTCTTCCCATGAAGTTTTTCCTCGTTTCCTCAGTTTATTAAGCATCATTATTTATCTTTTAGATTGTATATGGGTGAGTTTTGGCCTTGTTTCTAGGGCCCACAGTTGTCCAAGTTAGGATTCATGGGGGTTGTTAGGATTTATAATCCTCCCTTGACCAAATTTTCTATTAGATTATATTTTCCTAAATTAAGAGTCATTTAGTTATTATTAGGTCCACTAGTACCATTGGGTCCACTTGTCCTAATGGGGCCACATTTACCAATCAGTAGAGACTAGGGAACACCAATAGAGGCTAACTAGAACTAACTACACCTCCATACATAATTTTAGGCACCTATTAGACCAATCCATACATTTTAGGAGCCACTGGGAGTGCCGACACCAACCTCCTTCACTTGTTGGCAGTTGGTAACTAGTCAAGCTTAATTATGCTTCAGTTACATTTAGTTATATGTCCTCCAGTTCATTCAATGCCATTCTTGCATGGATGCATGTGGATAGGCATATATTCTCACCTACCACCTCAATTATACTAGTTTAACTAATTATTACTGATTGAGAGACTGAAATAGACAATTGGAGCTTAGCTAGTTAACTTCGATAGTGATTTAGACACTTCTAGTTAGCCATGCAATTAGATTGAGTTGGTGGATTCGAATCCTATCCACATGATTCGAATTCCATTATTTGTATTACCATTGTATAATGTTAGTTTTTTTTATCTAGATTAATTTTGATTAATGAAAGCAATTATACAGCTACAACTCCTTATTCATTGTTTCATATCATCTTCTTGAGTAAAATTGATCTTGAAATCTTTTGTAAGTTCTGTCTTGATTCATAGATTGATGTGCCTCAATTTTATACCCAATCCATGAATGGATAATCAATTTTTCTTGCTAATTAAATTGACATATCCTTAGCTATATTTCCCATAGCTAAGAACTCTTCATTCTTCCTCTAAATCTCAATAAGTGCTTGGCCAAGATTTTCTTCATCGTATCTTTTCACAAGCATCTACAAATCTGCACCATCCTCATGTTTTTTCTCCACGTGAGGCTCCTCCAACACAGCCAAAGTACTTCCTACCATGTGCACATGGTCATTTTCCATGCAATATGGAGGGTGTAGCACATTCAAATCCTTTCGAAGTTGATCAATATGCAACTTTGAATCTTGAGATTCCTCTTTGGTTCTCTTCAAGGAATCATATATAGCCTCCCATTTTCTATGCATTAGAGGAATTTTGAGGTTTAAAATGGGCCTCCTAAGGAAAATAATAAAATAATAGTTAAAATAGTAAAACAATAGTTAAAATAATAAAATAATATTTATTAATTTTGGAGGGAAAAAGAAAAAAACTACTTTTTGTGTTCGTATTTTTGACACATCTCCCTGTGTTTTTACTCAAATTTCGATCTAAAGAGCTCGTTGGATGTGGAATTTGATTCCGCATCCAATAAGTACCCACACTGCATACTTTTGACGAACCCCTCTACCCCCAAAACAAGAAATACCTGAAAAAATGTGATGATGACATCATCATCACATTTTTTAGGTATTTCTTATTTTTGGGTTAGCGGGGTCTGTCAAAAGTATGCATTATGGGTACTCATTGGATGCAGAATCAAATTCCGCATCATCACATTTTTTCAGGTATTTCTTGTTTTTGGGGTAGTGGGGTCTGTCAAAAGTATGCATTATGGGTACTCGTTGGATGCATAATCAAATTTCGCATCCAACGAGCTCTCCTGATTGAAATTTGAGTAAAAACACAAGGAGATATGTCGAGAATACGAACACAAAAAGTAGTTTTTTTTATGACAAATATGTCAATTCAACCATTATGGTTGACTTATTTTATTGGAATTCTATTGGTTCTTGAATTCCAACTCACAAGAANCCCAAAATTCCTCTAATGGATCCTATCATACTCTTATGCTTCCTTCTTGAATGCACAATGGTACATTTCATCCACCCTGAGGATATCCTCTTTGTCAGATAGTAAGTTCATGTAGCTATCCTTCATCTTGACCATGCCTTTTTTAAGTGCTATGAACTCTTCCAGAAAGGCTTCTCCTTACAACTCTCCCCTAGAATCTTTCCAACAGCATCTTGCCACCAAGGCATTGGTGTCAACAAAATTGTTCATGGATTCCATAAGCTTATCGATGTACTCCTTTAGTGATCCACTCAAATGATGTGGCTTACAAAGAATATCCTCCACCAAAGTTTCTCCTTCCAATGGCTAATACATAAGACCATATTTCTTGTGGCATGGATCCAAAACACATGTCTCATTCTCAATGCATAGGTTAGCATTATAATATTTTACAAAATCACTTCCATGGTATAAAATGGAGTGTAACTCTAAGGGTTGCAATCAAATGTGAATTTTGGATAAATAAAAAAGTACATCATACCTTGGCATCTCATCTTCACCATATTCATGTAGGTACACTATGGTGGTCTTCTCTTTCACCAAATTCTCGAGTTCACACCCAAGTGGTGTGTCACTGTCTTTTTATTCATTATGAGGATTAGGAGGAGAATGTAAATATGATTTATAATATTATTTTGGTTCTGATCCAAAATATGTATCACCACCCTCACACGAACTAACATCCTTAGTGGTGATATGGAATTCACCCACAAAGAAGAAGGAAGTGCATTCATATTCACTTTCTTCCCCCATGCAGTCACCTTGCAGTGATTTGCACTACACCTCATGAATATCTACCTCTACTTCATTTTTATTCTCCTGCAAAAAACTTGAGACTTCTCTATCTTGAATGGTACTCATGTCAAAACTTTTAGAATCTCAGTTTCAAGAAAAACCAAACAAACTCGTAATTCTTAAACATGTAAATGGATTTGATGATCCTTCAATTTTAGTTCCTTATTATTCCTTTTTAGTCAAAGACGTGGAACAATTTGGTTCCTCTATGGATGGTTTGATACTCTTGGAACAATATTCATCAACATTCCGTGACAAAAATCCATAATTGAGATAGACATACTCCTTGAAAGTCATGACTGCACCAATATCCTTTCCTAGTGTTAGATACTCCTGGTAGCAATGAGGCATCTCTTCACATTCTTCTATCGCTTTTGTCAAGTATTTATTAACCACTGAAGGTTAAGCCTTAATTTATTCTATTTATTATTGGATATAGAAGTCACCATTTTCATCTCTTGATATCCCTCCATCAACATAGATGATTTCTTCTCCTTCATACTGTCTGCACTACTCTTCATGCTGCTCATCATAGTCATCATTAGAATAGGACATGGATGGAATTTTCTTCAAATTCAGAGAGTACTTTCCATAGGACTTGTGTAAAGTTCTATGATACCACTATAATGAACCAAAGGCAGCAATCAGGTCCACTAACTCTATGCATACAACTAGTTGACCTGTGGAAAAATTTACCAAGTAAAAATAGGAATTGTACTGGGGTTTGCAGGAGAAACCAAAATACTATTTAGGATAATAAATGTTCATATCCATAAGAACCTATATTTTTTTCCCTTTTGATTTTCTAGCATCATCCACGCTGAAGTCTAATACTAGGATTTTGGGAGACTATCCCAACTAGTGCAAACTAAGATCTTAACAATAAATTCCAAGCAACCAAAGGCTAAGGAAGGATTACGAATGTTATAATTATTTTTTTGGGATTCTCACATTAATTTATGCAGTTTTTAAAATTTTCTGGAAATTCATAATAAAAGCTACGGATTGCACTATGAAAATAAGTCATTGGGACTAAGCAACTAGTTAAACTTCAGTGAATTCCAAATGCATAAAAAGGATTATAAAAATTTAGTTTCAAACATTGGATTTCATAATTATCATGTTATTTAAATAGAATAATATAAAATAAAGGAAATGGACATGTTTATATACACTAATTAAATCGAACTGGAAAAGTAGTCATTTTTGCATAGAGATCGAGGCAGGGTGTACAAATTTATTATGAAACTCAGCCAAAACATATCAGTAATATGTATAGTTTGTAGAAACACTAAATGATAGAATAACAGGGACATGAGATTTGAAATACTTCTGACAAAAATCTCTTAGGTAACCTCTCCTAGAAAAAAACTCCCAAAAGTATGGCTCTAGAGCTAGGAAACCAAGGAGAATCGAATCCTGAACCTTCCAAAATATGTGAGTGACATGAAAGTGGTATGAAACTGATATTAAACAATAAATTTGACATTAGTACATGAACCATATCAGATTGGATTCTAAATTATGATTACATTACTCAAAAAATTGCCAGAACATCATAGAAATGAGAGAAGGAGAGAAGAAGAATGAATGTCACTGATAGGAGGACTACAAGATCTTGTGGATGATCTTATAATGAACTGAAAGATAAAAAAACACCTACAAAAAATCTTCTTCAATGGATTCCATGACTTGAGAGACCAAAACACAAGAATCATTGGCTAAGGGGCACACCACCCAAGGCTCTAGTTAAGGCATAACACTCAACTACTAGGAGCAACTCTCAAACTCCAAATCACAAATGATCAAAATTTCTGAGAGGGGTGTGCTATCATTGTTTTATAACATAATTAGGCTTCAAGATCAAATTTGGTTCAATAGGTGGCCCACTTCACTTGTCCAATGCACCTTCATGAGTGAATGATGAAACTTAATTGCTTTCTTTCTTTTTCCCTGACATGCATATTTATGCCTATGGAAACTATTCCCTCCAAGAGTTTCCTACTTTTAGAATTACTTGATTTTAGACTTACTTTCTTTTATACTCTTTAGAAATTATGCCCTTCCATCTTTTAGGATGACTTACCTTTTTTCCTTTTTAGAAACTCCATCTCCAATAGTTTTCTGCTTTTGGACCATGACAATTTTTTATGCAGTTTGCTCCTTTGTCCTAGCTTTTCTCTTTTGGATGAATTGGAGAGATCCATATTTTTGGCTTGAGTGCTTTTGAAATTTTCTTGATTTGATTGAGTGTTTCCATCTATGAATTCCAACTCATGGTCCACTTGGACTCATGTGCTCTCCTTATCACCCAGGCATAACTTAATCACAAAATTTATTAAAATAACCTAATAATTAATAAAATTAGAACTTGCATTTAGTACAGTTGCACATTAATGTTTATTTATTTACAAAATACCCCTCCTAGGATAAAAACACTAGGGGTTTAGGACATAAAACGCCATGGTAACTTGAGAGGGAGAAATTACACTCCTATGAATCATTCTCAAACTTTTAGATCATAATATCATAACAAATTGGATGCCTATCACCTTTTTTAATTCCTAAGAAAAAAAAATTAGAAAAATCTCTAACTCTTTACATCAATCACATTTACAAAAAATTCAGTGTCCTTACCAATACTTTTTAAAAAATAATTTCAATGTTATATGAGAAGGCATAAAACGAGGATAGTTTTCTAGAAGATCTCTTCATCAATGACTTTCCAAAAACATATGGCTAAGTAAAGTGGATTGTGGGTTTTTTTTTGACTTATTAAAGTCCTTGTAGTTTAGATCCTACTTAATGAAACTTGTATAATTTTTTTTTTTTAACTTCATGCATTCCCTTTAATAAATCAAAGTCAAAAGGATTTGTACTATCTAAATCCATCCATTATGGTTGTCTTATAGCCTTACTTTAAATTCCATGAAGCTTTTGGGATATCTCCTTTGTAACTAAGTGAGACATTACCTTATCAAAGACATTCTACCACATGAACCTAGTATGGGTTATTTAGTTAATGAACACTTTGTTTATCATTCATTGATAACCCTTTATGAAGATGACGCCTCTTAATATAACAATAAGAACTATCTACAAATATTTGAAGGTCTTTCTAGGCCCAAGCCCCATATAAACTGGGAGAAAACTTAGTGTGATAGATAAAGGCAAAACTTGACATCTACGTGGCTAGAAGGTTGGGGGTGGTCCTACATCCATCTCTTCATTGTATTTTAATTTTTTACCATTCCCTTGTCTTCCTAAGACTCACCTAGAAATATATTTGGGAAATTCGTGCTTATAGAATTGAGAAAAAAAGTAAAATGGGTCACTTAACCTTTTCGTCTTAGTAACTAGATTCTAAATCTACAATTAACTTTTGGTTCCTACCCATGTTATTATTTTTCATGTTGGACTCCGTTCATGAAGGCCTATTAGCAAGTGGAAAAGGACTTATGAAGTTTTATGTGAGACTAATAAATTGATGGGAAAATGGTTTTATAAAATTAACTAGGAATTATGTTGTACTAATAGATAATGGAGAGGTATAGGATTATATTAACCTACAGTGAAGCCAACATATATGTGGTGAATTGGTAATTTAAATTTTTAAAAATAAATTAGCCATTAAAGTTAGGGTTGATATATCTCACATTTTGGAGATCCCATGTGAGGAAAAAGTCCTCACAAGAACTTAATTTTTAATCCCTCATCACTACCCCTGTAATGGTGAAAAGCGAAAGTTTATTTGCGGTTTAAACATCTGTAACTCTTATGAAGATATTTAAACTTTCTTACCTTATATGGTCTACTCTTTGAGAATTAGTATCTACTTTAATGGCCATTGCATTTTATGGGTGTATCTACGTGCATAGGAAGGAAAGTAAACTCAGCCAAGATTCCTTCTTTCTTGACATTATATAGCTTTATAGAAATGGTATTTTTATATTTATGGGTTTATTCTTATATGACACTCAAAAATTGTTAAGAAGGGAGCAGATATCATGGCTAGATATAAAGCTTAAGCTTAATTTTATGATGACAAAGATACCTAATAAGATCATTTTATAGAGTCTGATACTTTTTCCTTAGTCACTTATGATCAAGATAATATTTTCTATTCCTCGATCTTAATGAGGTAATGAAAATAAAAAAAATACTAAGTGTTTCAACAATTTTAGGCCAACTTTATATGGGCATTTGAACATGGCATAGAAGCTTATGTCTAAAGGAAAAAAAAAACATTTAACACTATGTTATAAAGCCTTTTGAACCTTAAAACCAGCGTAGATCCAAATCCTAGGCTCTATCAAGAGCCGAGAGGGATCAAATCTCTGGAGCTGCAAACCTTCTTGAGTGTAATACTTGAGAAGAGGTTTACACGTAGGGCGATTTGATGTTCTCGAGACTTGATAGAGCCTGGAATTTGGTTCTAAGTAAGATTTTTATTGTTAAATATGATTAAATATAAAAAAAACACCTTAAAAAATTGTGTCTTTTAATTAGATCTTTTAAAATAATTAATCAAAATTAAAATGAATCCAGTTAAAAACAACAATTTCAGTGAGCTAAAGTATCATCATTTCATATATTCACTCCGCTATGACTTCTATCCGATAAATGCTGTGCGTCGCTCAGAAGCATTGCAATGGAAAAATGCTTCTGTTCTCGTCTACGATCTGGTTTAGTGGATGCCTCTACTTACATACCATTGCCAAATCCTGCGGTATACCTCTACATATCGCTGCGGAATGCAAAAGGTACGTCAGTAATATGATTGATCCATTGTTTTTTTTTCTCTTCCTAACTTTAGAATCAAACGATTAATGGACTGATCAACTACAAAATTCGAATGCAGACAAAAGTTGTCCCCCGAACGCGGGGGCCTGCCGTAGAAAGGAAGGACAGAGTGCAGAATGTGTACATATCTTCTTGTTACGTCTGTATAATACAGAATGCAGTGGGTGCACGTTCAAGAAGAATCTGAGAATCTGTCATGGGTAATGTGAAAATTCTTTTGGTTTCCTTTTCGATCCATATATATTTTTAGAGAGGATTACTGCATGTTGATCCGCCAAAAAGGTGCTAGTTATGAAGCACCATAAAGTTGTATTAAGCTTCTATTGTAAATATATATATATTCCAAACGTTGCCCTGTGTAAAAATTCCAATCTTTGACAATAAAATTCCAATAGTGTTATAAGCCAGGATTTTCTCTTCCTAACTTTAGAATCAAACGATTAATGGACTGATCAACTACAAAATTCGAATGCAGACAAAAGTTATCACGGGGGGGCCTGCCGTAGAAAGGAAGGACGGAGTGCAAAATGTGTACATATCTTCTTGTCAAACATGGAGAATTCTTGTTACGTCTTTATAATACAGAATGCAGTGGGTGCACGTTCAAGAAGAATATGAGAATCTGTCATGGGTAATTTGAAAATTCTTTTGGTTTCCTTTTCGATCCATATATATTTTTAGAGAGGATTTCTGCATGTTGATCCGCCAAAAAGGTGCTAGTTATGAAGCACCATAAAGTTGTATTAAGCTTATGTTGTAAATATATATATATTCCAAACGTTTCCCTGTGTAAAAATTCCAATCATTGACAATAAAATTCCAATAGTGTTTTTTTGTTTGGAGACCTTCAGGTATGATATTGCATTTCTTGTATTAATGGAACCCGCATATTGGGCTGTAGAGAGTTTTTCAGGCAATAACTTTACAACATTTCTGTTGTTTTTGTGGCCGAAATTTATTTTGGAAGATAATTAAATTTTTTTTTTTATAGCCGACATAACATTATGTAACGTTAAGTAACGCTACAGCGTTACGTAACGTTACAAGATCTCCCCCATACTGGGCTGTAGAGAGCCTCTCGGCTCAAAAAATTATTTATATGGTTTCTAATTACGGTCAGCCTACTTCTTTTCCTACTTCTTTAGGAAAGACTTAATCGTATAAGACTTCAAATACCTCAATTCCCATAACATGATCATATTAAAGCACTTGCTCCTTTATTAATTATACATGGGATTGGATTTCGTCTTGCTGTAGTCAAGTTTTGTTTGCCTCTATTTCTTGGAGAACTTCTTTCTTATGATGAAAAATTTCTTTATTTTGTAGAATTTCATTCTTTATGATTTATATTAAAATCTTGTTTTTGATAGGAAAGAAAAGGAATGAAGTCTTTAATGCATCTGAATCTATCCTTGTAGAATGTTATACAAATGAGAAATATAGAGAGATAGGCCATTTATGCTAGCTATTAAATGTTTTTGGACAACATACCAAATTAGGATGGAGATACATGGCACTTCGTAAACATATCAACTTGTTTGCACTATTCATAAAATATATATATATGACAAGAAAAAATATTGAACTTGTAAGTATATAGGGAGAGGAGAGGAAGGAGAAACAATTGACTTCTTCGTGCTATGTAGAACAATGATAAATTTCCAATGTTAACACTTAGAATCTTAAATATTTAGAAACCTCCTAAGATAGTTAGTCATGGACCTTCTAAGATAGGTAGTCATGGATGGGATTCAACTATAATGGATGCATAGTTGATTAGTATATGTTGGTTCGTATCCAATCCCCAATAGTCATGAAAATCCTTCACCCACATTTGTTTTTCCCAAAAACAACTTTTGTATGTAAGTCATAAACAAATTATGGCCACTAGTCACATCACTTAAATCACAAATTTTATACTAAACCTTTGGAAATCACTTAAATCACAAATTTTATACTAACCCTTTGGAAAGTTTAGACTCATTAAGAATTAAAATAGAAGAATATCATTACATGGTTAGATACAATTGATTCATAAATTTGACGATCTAGTGTAAACCCTATATGCGTTGGCCTCTAAGGGTAGAAACATTTTATTTCCATTCGTAAGGGTTTAATATTTATTTCTAGAGTAGGAATACACACATGTATTTTTCTAGATGGAAAGATCCACGGGAAACCCAGCAATACTTCCCCACATTCGTGGATGGTAGAGGAGAAGAAATGACTAGGTGATAAAAAGTATTAGTTTTTTGGTATTTAATAATCTTAGGCTTTATCTTAGAGTCAAACTCACTCTTAGGTTCGAGTACTTAATCCATTATATTTTTTAAGGTAAATTACTAGGAAAGGAGAGGAAATGACTAGGTGATAAAAAGTATTAATTTTTTGGTATTTAATAATCTTGGGCTTAATCTTAGATTCAAACTCACTCTTAGGTTCGAATACTTAATCCATTATATTTTTTAAGGTAAATTACCTTAATGAGTAACATAAAGATGAAAGAATTCATAATGGATGTGAGAGTGGGTCAACATAAGGATGCAATCATTCATAATGGATGTGAGAGTGGAGCTCAAATTCGATCTCGGTACAACATAGACATATACATACATATTGGTAGCCATATCCATGAGTGAAACAAAGGTCTCTACTATTTTTTTCAACATGTACCCTTAGTTATCCCATTTGATAAAAAGACTCTACTAATACTAAATACTAAGTCTGAATCAACCATTCCAATGGTTGGAGTGTTTTCATGCTATGATGTTTGGATACCAAAAAACTAATACTTTTTATCACCTAGTCATTTCCTCTCCTCTCCTTTACATCATAACATGAAAAGGAGAGGAGAGGAAATGACTAGGTGATAAAAAGTATTAGTTTTTTGGTATTTAATAATCTTAGGCTTAATCTTAGAGTCAAACTCACTTCTAGGTTCGAGTACTTAATCCATTATATTTTTTAAGGTAAATTACCTTAATGAGTAACATAAAGATGAAAGAATTCATAATGGATGTGAGAGTGGGTCAACATAAGGATGCAATCATTCATAATGGATGTGAGAGTGGAGCTCAAATTCGATCTCGGTACAACATAGACATATACATACATATTGGTAGCCATATCCGCGAGTGAAACAAAGGTCTCTACTATTTTTTTCAACATGTACCCTTAGTTATCCCATTTGATAAAAAGACTCTACTAATACTAAATACTAGGTCTGAATCAACCATTCCAATGGTTGGAGAGTTTTCATGCTATGATGTTTGGATAATCAATTTTTCATTTGGCTACTTTGGATTATTTTTCATCTAGCTTTGCATCATGTAACTCTATTTTTTAATATTATTATGAAACCCTATTTGATTTTGATTTAATATTTCTACATAAGCACTCCTTTTGAAATTAATGTAACCATTAAAACTACATTAAATTCTAGTTACTCTAAATATCTTTAAGTCACCATGGTATTTTTAAAAACTAATTTTCATGGTGATGTAACTTCATTTAGAAGTTAGAGTGGTTCAAAAATATTTATTGAATTTTGAATTAACTTAAGTTATTATTAAAAAATTATAGCTATGAATAAAAATATTTTATTTATATATAAATAAAAAGAAAATGACAAAAAATATAACTAAATATAAATATATCAAAGTAATTTGAAGAAAACAATTCTCTCACACGTAGACCTTAAACTAGCACAACCACTTAATTTGTGGTTCATGAACATGGATAGACTGCAAGTGAAGTACCACGAAATTATATGTTATCCAAACTACCAACGCACCCCAAATTATATTGTATACATTCATTGATGCATCACTTATCCATTTATCAACCACCCACTACTTTTACATCGATAGGCGTTTTTATTTCAGATTTGGGGTGGACTATGGCCTATACTTTTTTATCTATAGACAAGGATGAGACAAGTGTACTATCGAGATTGATTCTATGCAAGTCGTTCAAAATTTGAAATAAACAATGATAAAAAAAAAGAATATAAAAAATAACTGGTGGAGATGTATGGGTAACTCATAGCTGATGTTCATAGATAACCAACAATCTATGGAAGATAACTAAAAGAATGTGAGATAAAAAAACGATATAAAAAAAATTGATAGTTGATAAATGGATAACAGGAAGAATGATGATGATAACATATGGCTAGGCATATATAACTCACAGTTAAACTCGTTTAACAAGAAGAATATAAGGAATACAAAAAATTCCAAAGTGTCTTCTATTTTATAACTATCTCTCAACTATTTGATGAATGCATAACTAGTAGCAAATCATGGATAGCTTATAGTTGATGAATGGATAACCAACAATTCATAGAATATAACTAGAATAATGTAAGATAAAAAAGAATATATTTAAATAACTGATGGTTGATAAATGGATAACTCATAGGTTATGCGTGAACTCCTGAAGGGATAACTGGAAGTTCATGGAACATAGTTAGAGATAGCTAGAAAAAAGTTGGATGATTACATGTAGTTATGCATAGATAACTTGTAGTTGAACCCGTTTAACAAAATAATTCCAAGAGATTACAACTACTAATGGAGACAACTAGTAGATATTAGTTAGGTTTTCAATAATTTGGTATTTCGGTCTTTTTAAAAGGAAGTTAATAAGCATATTGAGAACACACTTGAAAAGGTTACAGGTTACAAAGGAAACCTAGAAGACAAAAAATAATCCGGTAAATTTCTCTCCTTTCATGCTTCCACTCTAATGATAGTTTGCTAACATCTTTATGAATACTCTATGAGAGTTTATTTAGATGGATCTAATTCTAGATGGATGTGATCTTTATGTAATTATAGTTTTCACCTAGCCCTATCTAACGCTCCATCGTGATAACAAATTGCCTTCCCAACAAGATATTTGATTGCATTCTTAATACCAAATCCCTACTCCATCATAAGGGCCAACAATAACAACAATCTCTAGGTTCTTCCTTCTTGACATAGGGAGAATTAATGTTGGATTTCCGAGAATTGTTATTAGGGTATAATGATTTGGTTCATTGCATGTTTGATAAAGTTGATGGTAAAGACGAGTCAATCATGACATATTTATGAATACTTTGGTTTATTTTTCCATATTTAACTTTAAGTGCCTGTGTAAATTAATGACTAATCCATTACTTGTGTACCTCTCGAGTACTAGTGCACTAAATGCCTTAAATTTTAGAACCCATGGAGTAGAAGAAAATTTTCTTGCATCATATGCAACAAATTTTCTTGCATTATAAGGAAAGTGTATTTTCTCAATAGCAATTGAGTAACAATAGATTGATAGCCAAGTAGAAATTAAACCATAATTTGATGGATTTATGATGTTGGTGTGTTTTTTTTAAGGTATATTTAGGTTTTTATCATGGTTGGATTGATGTGTATTATCTATTTTACTGGTATTGTTTGAGGAATTTATTTTTGCAAATTCATTATCAAATTCATGAGAGCTAAGATAGTAATGTCCTCTCCTAATTTCTATATGTTGATGGTCCGATCCCGATTTAAAAATATTTTGAGAGTTCATGGTCCAATCTTGATTTAAAATACCAACAAGATAGATAATACACATGAAAATAATCTTGATTTGATTAATAGTATTTTTTTTTTTTTTCTCCATTAAGGGTTATTAAATGGTTTAAAAAATTGTCCTTCTTGTTTTAATTTTATGTTTATGGTTTAGAAAGTATTCCATGTCATTTTGAATATATATATATATATATATATATATATATATATTAAAAAATAATAGGTAAGCAAAATGCAAAGGTTCACTAATTGAATTAATGTTAGCCTACTTAATTGTATCATTGCATGTTGCATGCTACATGACACACAATACCAAGGAGAAGGACATACATGAGAACTTTCTTAACCCAAACTCAACCTTAGCATTAGATTATTTAATATATAACTATTTTTAATAAAAAAACCACCTAATTCTGAATATTAGGCTAATTCTTATTATCTGTTGAAGATTAAGTTAATTTCTAAATATTACAAGTATTTATAAGTTATTTTAACTTCAATGTAATAAGAAACCTAAACATTCTTAGATGATGGAGTAGGGACTTGGCCCTTATGATGGAGTAGGGATGCAATGCTTTACTTTTCTTTGTCATTGAGATTGTGATAGTTTAAATGATATAAGAAAATGTAATTTTTTTTAAAACCTAAAATACTTTTCTTTGTCATTGAGATTATGATAGTTTAAATGATATAAGAAAATGTAATTTTTTTTTTAAACCTAAAATCATTTCATCCTAAATTTTCTTTTTTGGGGCCAAGTCCCTACTCCATCATAAGAAACCTAAACATTCCTTTTTAGAAAATTTAGGATGAAATGATTTTAGGTTTTGAAAAACATAATTTACATTTTTACGCCAATAGACGTATATATGTTAGAATTTTGGGGTGGAGTACTATCTATGCTTTTTCATCTACCGACGAGAATGAAACAAGTGTACTGTCTAGATTGATTCTATTGTATTCGTCCAAGATTAAACGAGAATGAGACAAGTGTACTATCTAGATTGATTATATGAGTTTCATCCAAAATTAATAATTAATAATTTAAAAAAAGTAAAAAATAATTTAATTAACATGTGATAAGTAGAGTTAGTGATAATTGTAAAAATTAAAATTAATCTTGAACTATTCGATTATTAGATACAACTACTAGCTTAACTCCATCGATTATTAGATACAACTATTAGCTTAACACAAATATATCGAACTATTAGCTTAACTTCAACTCTAATCAAAGTTATATTGGATAACTATTAGCTTAACTATTATATGGAACTATTATGTTAACTCCAATGATTCTACAACTATTAGCTTAACTACAACTTTAATTACTTACGGCTTAGTCCAAGTGCATTTGGCATCTAGGAGTCTAGCTAATGTGTAGTCATGTAAGAGTCGAACTCCAAATAAAATAGTTCGAACTCTTTATAAATTCCTGTGAACTAGTGTGATAACTGCACTTAGAGGCATGGTATTGTGCAACTCATGTGACACTTGAACTCCACCTACCAATTGGGATTCCACTTAATGTGCATAAGGCTTACTCGAACTCCATTTGGAAGCTAGAAGTCACGATAACTCATAGCTCTTTTATTAATTACAATAGATTTATATTAGCTTAACTATTAGATACAACTATTATCTTAACTCCAATGATTCTACAACTATTAGCTTACGTTCAACTCTAATTACTTACAGCTTAGTCCTACTGCATTTGGCATCTAGGAGTCTAGCTAATGTGCAGTCATGTAAGAGTCAAACTCCTAAGAAAATAGTTCGAACTTGTAATAAATTCCTTTGAAATCATGTGATAACTACACTTAAGAACATGGTATTGTGTAACTCATGTGACACTCGAACTCCACCTACCAACTAGGAGTTTAGTTAATGTGCATAAGGCTTAGTTAGGATAATTTAGAGCTCTTTTATTAATCACAATAGATTTTTATTAACTTTTAAACTAACTATTAATCGTTTGAACTCCTTATAAAAAATTATAAAAAATAAAAAATAGCTCATGTGATAAGTGAACTTAATGGCATGGTAATGTGTAGTCCATGTGATAGTTGAACTCCATCTAGCAGCTCGAAGTCAAGTTAATTAGTCAAACCGCATTTTACAGTTGGGAGTTGAAGTAAAGTGCAGTTCATGTGATAGTATAATTCCTAATAAAATCCTCTGAACTCCTAATAAATTCCTCTTAACTCATGTGATAACTACACTTAGCATCATGGTAATGTGCAACTGATGTGACACTTGAACTCCACCTACCACTTGGGAATCCTGTTAATGTGCATAAGGCTTAGTCCAACTCCATTTGGAAGCTAGAAGTGAGGATAACTCGCTCTTTTATTAACTACAATAGATTATATTAACTTTTAAATTAACTATTAAATACAACTATTAGCTTAATTCCAACATGATGATACAACTATGAGCTTAACTTCAACTATGAGCTTAACAGCCACAAATTAAGTGGTTTTTATGTTAGATTAACTATTAGATACAAGTAATTGACACATTCCTTAGGAAAAAAAATTATAATTATTAGGTTAAGTCCAATGATGATACAACTTTAACTTAACTTCAACTCCAATCACAAATTTTAATTAAACTAAATGGTTGATATATTAACTTTTAAATTAACTATTAGATGCAATTATTAGTTTAAATCCAATGATTTTACAACTATTAGCTTAACTTTAACTCTAATCGCAATTATAATGGATAACTATTAGATTAACTATTAGGTTAACTCCATTCATGATACAACTATTAAAATTAATTTCACTCGGGATATATTCCTTTTGGTGTATTCCTAACATATTAATCTTATTAATATGGTTGTTGCTAGTCTTATATCAATTAAACTATCATAATCTCAATGACAAAGAAAAGTAAAGCATTTCATCCTCCTTCAAGGTGGATGTGCTAGTTTATATTCTTTTTTTATTTCTCACATTTATCTAGTTATATGCCATGCACTATTTAGTTATCCATGCATTAACTATCGTTTTTTTTTAAGATTTTTCTTATAATTGTTATTTCAAATTTGAAATGAATGTCATATAATTAATCTAGACATTACACTTGTCTCGTCATCTTGCAATCTTAGAAAAGTATAGGTAGAAGTCAACCATAAATTCTAATTATTAATTAAAATAAAAAAGATATAACAATAATTATTAATTTTTAAAACCTTAAAATTAAAACTAAAATAAAATAAATACAGAAATAAAAACTATTAACCAATATAAGAGAAAAAATAAATAAAATAAATACATAAATAAAAACTATTAACCAAGAGAAAAAATAAAAGAATTGAAAAATATGTTAAAACTAGCTTACTCAGTTAACTTGTGGTCTGCAAATGTCCATATACCACAAGTGAAGTGACATAAAACTTTAGGTTGTACACTTTAAGTAAGTGCCATAAACAGTGTGTCATCCATAGTTATGGTCTTTTTGATAATACATATGCAATCTGAAAGACAATTTTTCTTCATTCATCTAAAATATAAATGATTATCATTGGAAAATAAAAATAAAAATGTCGTCATAAAAAAATTATCACAACCACATGATTCATAGAAAGACTAACCAGCTTCCTGTCCAACGTGGGACACATATGTGGAAATATACTTGTTATGATTGTTAAATGAGTGGAGAATTTGTCGATGGATCATGCGTTCAACCGGGCCGTCATGAGATTTATTAAAGATCTAACAGATGTTCATAATCAATTTAAGTGGAGATTGGGTTGACAAATATTAGGCACTTTTAAATGTCATCGATTTGGTTGATTATGATGAGCTACAGCCATTGGCACACAGTCTTGATCATTCATACAGTGACGGCACATGGCCGCACGCTACATACTGACAAGGCCGAATGCTGAACTTTTATATTTTATAATATGTCAGTCGCCGCAATTACTGTGATGCAACACGCCTTCATACAGACGGATGAAACACTCCATTATGACAGGTTGAAATGGACTCATTGTGGATTTGAAGTTTCCATGTGATAAAGAAAGTGTCCTTTATTCTTTCATGCAGAGGACCAATTGTGGATTTGAGTTTTCTATGTGATAACAGATAATGGCAAGAGCTATCCATTGAGCTGCAGCCCCATTAAATGCTCTGCAGCTCACAGATAATGTCCTGTCCTTTATTCTTTCATGTGGAATCTGTACTTGAAAGAATCATGGTATTGAAACTAGTTCATGACAACCTTTGACTAGGCTGTACTTCAAAAAATCATGGTCATGAAACGGGTTCTGGTTTATTATTTGCTGAAAGTCATAAGTTTACAGTAGCTGTACAGTGATGACAATCACCGAATTGCACAAATTTCATCTGCAAATTGGGCTGGTCTTTTATTTCAGTAAAACAAACCATAGTCCAGCTTTTTTTCATCTTGCAGGGTTGATTTGATTTAAGCTTATTTATGGCCACATTTTCTGCTATGCTTACATAGCTCATGAAACTTCAAGAACATAAGTGGCTTGGCTCTGAAAACCCAAAGTTACAGGCCAACTGCTCAGTTATTTGAATGGCAAGAGCTATCCATTAAGCTACATAACATTTAATGTCGTTTCAATAGGCTTGATGACAGTTGGATCTCGAACAGCTCAAGATCCAACAATCATCAAGCTTAAATGGTCTGCAGCTCAATGAATAGCTCTTTCCTATTTGAATAACCTGCTCTTCAATCTTTCTCTTATAATTTTTCACTGACACACCTTCCTATTATGCCACCCAACATACATCTGGCTCCATTGAAAGCAACCACCACTACCTCTCAATCATTTGGTTCATTCAAAGTACACCTCCCTTCGCTCCACCAAGAAAGTGACATTTCAGCCAAAGTTAGGGTTTGATATATCAGCAAGTGGCAAGGGTTGCACTCTTCTTCCAAATTGAATTGCATTCTTTCAATTCAGAGTACGAACAGCGCTTGGTAAGAAGTTAAATGGTTATACATGATTCATCGAGTCAAAGGTTCACCTCAAGTAAGGCACGTTTCATATATATATTCTTGTCAATCAACGACCATGTCTCCCACGGTTACTACATCAGATGGACAGCGGCTGATATTTGTAATGCCTTCAAGCCAGAATTAGAAGCAGCTTGAGGGCACATAATTCTGCAAAATTATTAGTACCCCCACCTAATCCTGCTTTAAAGGAAAAATGATGAGCATCAAATAAAAAAAGCATACCTCCAGCACCACAAGCAATGGGATCCCCAGCTGCAGAACCATCAAAGAAACCCCATGCATAGGATTTATCAATAACTTCTACCAGTATGTTACGGACCGAAACCACAGAGTGCTTCTAAGGAATGTTCTTCATCATTCCCAAACTAAAACTGGAAACCTGAGCAAGAGATAAGTATAAATCCTCAAAACAGGCCAAATTTTTGGCCCTCCAAACAAACCATACCACAATGATTGCTAAAGGTTTAAAATTAGCCAGTTCCATATTCAAGCACCAGTTTTTGAAACAAGCAGTCACAGAGTCTCCATTCCAAAGATTGTTGAGTTTGAAATGATCCTCAATAAGTAACCAGATAGACTGAGTGAAAGGACACTCAACTCCAATATGAAAATTACTTTCACATTCCATATTGCATAGATAACATCTACCAGGACCTTCACGTCCTTTAAGCAGGAGAATGTCCCAAGTCAATGCTTTACTAGATAAAAGGAACCAACAAAATAGTTTAGACTTTAGTGGACATTTCAACTTCCATAAGACTTTCCACCACTAGATAGGTTCCAGATCCCTTCTCATAAGCTAAGCATACCCTTCTTTAAGAGAATACCTACCAAATTTAAATAAATTCCAAACAAGAATATCATCATCATTTGAAATTCTAACATGACTAGATTTAAGAATGGTTAAATAACCATTCCACACATCAATCTCAAAGGGATCAGTAAAGCCAATGAAATCAGCAGATAACCATTGTCGAGCCATCAAATCAGACAATCCATGAATACCAAGATCAGATAAACACTAAAGACCAGCCAAATGTAATCTGTCAAGCATAGGGAGAGGTAAAGCATGTCTCCAATTGCATCCTATCCAAGGATCTAAACCGATACGAACCACAGAACCATTTCCTATCTTCCATACCAAAAAATCTCCAATAATGTCAAAATCCCATAGAACAACTTTCCAACAAATTGAAATGTTCTTTTTCTTTTTGACAGGGGATCTGATCCACTCAATAATATTCATAGGCTTAATATATTTATGATATGCAATCATTACCAATAAGCCCGAGCCATGAATAGTATTCCATACATTTTTTGTTGCCAATGCTTTAGTCCCCAACCACCCATACGGGATCTTTAAGTCCCCAACCACCCATAGACTTAGGATTAGCCAATAGCTTCCAGGATGTCCAAGGTATGCCAGGAGAATTCTGCTTACTAGCCCTAAGAAAATAGAAACACATCTTTCTGATTTTTTCAATAATTCCCAAAGGAATCCATAAGTGCATCCAGTAGACCGGAATAGCCTCCAAAATAGCTTTAATCAATATCAACTTACCCCCCTTTGATAACCAACGAAAGCTCCAATTATTGATCCTTTTTTCTACCTTAATGATCAACCAATCCCAATCTTTTAAAAGGTATCTAAACGGTTCTAGATAAAAACCAAGGTATTTCATACCATTAACAATTTTGTCAAGAGGAAAGGTAAAAATATTCTATAAAGTAACAATCTCACCTTCTTCCATGCAAGAATAATATAAAGAAGATTTATTGTAACTAATCTTCATCCCAGAAGCCTTGCAAAAATTCAGTAAAATCTCACATAAGGAAGAAAGGGATTGTTTAGAACCATCATTAACCATTACAATATCATCCATGAAAAGAACATGAGTTAAGACAGTATCATTTCCAAAAGAAATACCATGATAGGTCTCAATAGCCTTAGCATGAAGAATAGCCCTGCCTAAACCTTCAACCACCACCAAAAACAATAGAGGTGCCAAAGGGCATCCTTGTCTAAGTCCATTTTTATCCTTACATGTAAGAGTGTGAATCTATTATCCTTACTTATAAGAGTGTTCTATATATATATATATATATATATATATATATATATATATATATATTTTAGAGAGCTCCTAGAAAAATATGGGAGGAGGAAGAAGTATGTTTCTCTACTAGTGTGTGTATGTATATATATATATAAGGAGCTCCAAGAAGATTATGGGAAGAGGAAGAGTATGTTTCATTATTACACAAGTACCTTAATACTTTATGTGTAAGTGTCTTGGATTAGGGTAAAGGTGCCACACTTAGTGTTATAGGAGATGTTGCTCTTGGTCATTAAACATATAGCTCAACTCCTACAAAATCTGTTGGTACTAAGCATTTAAAACTAAGTCCTCACCTTGACATATATAAATTTATCTCTCGGAACTTGTCATTGGTTTTTTATGCATGTGATGGATGTGAAAGGGGCTAGACTAAAGGTACCTATTCTGATGTGTGTAGGAAATAATTTGTTTCATATGAAGAATCACTATCGACGGGTGTGCATCGGGATTCAAAATATTGGGCTAGCTCTATCAAACATTGATCTAATATTGATCTTTCACCTCAACCTGTTTCAGTTTTGGCTTCTTTTGCTGAGAAGGGTGTCGACTCTGTGAATGTTCTGGAATAGTATTTTTTCGAAGGTGAAGACATACTTGCTAGAGGGGAGGAGGTTGTGTTACAAAGTGGTTTGAAGGTGCACCTTAGAACAGTCTCTTGATAAAATAGATTGATCGAGCCTAATTTGAATCTGGAGAAGGAAGTCATGAAAGCTTCAGAAAATGAGAAGTATTAGGTGAAATATAATGATTTTGAAGATGAAGTAAATGAAGGCAGTGGGGTTCTTGTCGACTCTTTCAGTGATCCAAGAGGATCTCCAAGATCGATTAAATTTAAAGTCTTCAAATTGAAAAGAGAATCTTCTAGCTACATAGAACTCGACGAGAGATTTCCAACAATGTCTGTTTCGTGCAAAACGGACTCCAGACGTGAAAGTTTTTGAGTTTTGAACTTTTGACAAAATAGTTAAAGTTGAGAAAAAAGGGGTGCCATGTAGCACCACTATAAGGGTGACACGTTGTGTGTATGGTGCTACTTTGTTAGCACATGTTGGAATATGAGGTGGACCTATTGCAGGTCATGTCCAATGGGAGGATCGAATCATTTGTTTCTTAAATATATGGATGTTGAAATTGTATTTGAATTTGAATCTGAATCTATTTTGAAAAGGGGGAAGACGACCCCATTTTTATGCCACATGACCAACCACCACCACTGAACCAACACATAACAAACCAACCACATATTATATCATTTGTTATGCCACATGACCAACCACCACCACTGAACCAACACATAACAAACCAACCACCACCACTAAACCAACACATAACAAACCAACCACATATTATATCATGCCAACAAATCATGTTATGGGGAGAGGTCCATGGGTTTGAACCCATGACCTCCTCCCCTAATGCCAACTCCTTAACCAATACACCAACGACTCCACTTGTTAAGGAATACATATTTTAATATTTTTAAATTAGATTTTGTGTGGTTTTAGCCCCCAATATGGGTGTGCCTTGTTTGGACTTAAATGTAAACAAAGTCACACTATTATATGGTTTAATTTTAACTATATATGTTATATTTTTGGATTTTGTTTATTGTTTTTAAAACAAAATGTATTTTTATTTATGGAGATTTACCCATATTTTATCCATTTCTTTTATGGATCTTATTTCATTTAATTGGGATCAAATAATTGTAAATCCCTTTGTATTTGGAGGTGGATTTGGTTTCCTTGGGCTATATAAACAATGTAATTTGGCCATGGAAGGGTATTGGAAAATGCATTGAAGGTTTTTGGAGAGTGAATGGTATAATTCCATTATGCCTTTGTTAAGGATTTTTGTAAGATTTACTCATTTTGTAAGAGGATTCTTAGTTACTCTTCGGAGATTCTGGAGATGAGAGGAATTCATTTTTGAAGCCCAAGTCTCTTTGTAGTTGTTTTGAAGAAGGCATTTTGTACATGTTCAAGCATTTTGAAGACTAATAAGATTGGTCTTCATTGGAGTTGGACCCAGAGATGTAGTCCATCAAGGATGAACTCCATTATCATATGGTGTCCACATTCTTATGGTTTGCATTATTTTTTCAATCATATTTTTTAATTTATCTGTGATCCTTTGATAAGTTTGTTATTTCAAGTATTTTTATAAGTTAACTGGTTTAAGAATTCACATGCAAATTCAAGTGTTAGTAGCTCCTGTCATTTTCAGATTATTCAGTGGGACTAAAAATAATTTGGGTTTTCATAAACAAAAGAAGAAAGTTATACAAAAAAACCTCTAATCCAATTCTCAAGGTTTTAGGCAAAGATATACTTCTCAATGATGTGATACTGAAAAATCAGCTCACACTGGTCAGTAGCTTCTATAGAAGAAGCTCAAATGCTCTTGGGTTGAAGAAACAGGTTTTGGAAATGTGGACGGGCAATGTTAACTGTTAGAAAACATGACAACAGAGGAATAACATATATACAGTTAAATCAATAAACAATATGCAAAACACATTAAACACATTACAGAGAGACACTAATATAATGTGGTTCACCCAAACAACGGGCTATATCCACATAGAAATTGTCAGTCCTTTAATTAGTGTCTAGAAAGATGAAGGGATACAACCTACAACAATACCAATGCACTTCCTCTTCACCCTCTCATAGTCTCTCTCAAACAATCACAGAGATTGTTTACAATACAATACAATACAATACCATACCATCCCCAGCCGTATTACAATGCTTTTCTTTTATAGGGGAAATACCATGGGAAAATACTACGATTAACCCAATACCATGGGTCCGCAAAAATGTTTCCCAACAAACATCCCAAAAATTATTCTTGGGGGCTTCGGCCTTGAACCCCACGTTTTGGGAATGAGTGTACAGTAAACATGGGGTACAAACACAGCTGAATAATATCTCTAGATATGGAAGATTAGGTTCCACAACCAACATTAACAATTGTCTAGAGGTCTTCATTTTTCCATGAGCTTGGATAAAATTTTTATTTTGCAATGACATGGATTCTGATATATTCTCTAACACACCTTCTCCTCATTCACGGCCCCTCGTGAAACCTTCTATCTGGATCTCCTACTTCTCTTCTCCAATATTTTCAACCTCCAAGCTATGCAACAAGGGTAGATGGAAACTAGGGAATAGGTGAGGGGGATGAGGGTCGATATTATTCTAGCATAACAATACCAAATGCTAAGTCCCCTTCATGGTCCCCTATATCTCTCTTATATATAAAAATGAAGATTTAGGGTCAAGGATGGGGCAGTTACAGCTGAGGAGGCAATTTTTAAAACAAGTAAACCACCGATAATTCAAATTTTTTATATGTTTTGAAAATTTATGAGGGTAAACGCAGGTATAACACTGAAAAACATGGATGCAAAGTGAAAAATTTAGGTACAACACTAATAACATGCATTTCTATGAAAAAAATCATTTTAGGGATTTTCCAAGGGTTATCAGTAGTTGGTTTGGTCTGGAAACTTGTTTGTTATCCTCCTATATATCCAATGGACCAGAAAAGAGGTAAAAAGGCGATACATAAGTCCCAATATGGACCTTCCATCCACGAGTGTCCTTTGGGTGACTGACAGTATCCATCATGAAGTATCGTTGTGAAATTGTCGTCATGCGACCAAACATGTAAACGTCATCATAGATAGAGAAGTGCCATTTTTGGCTATAATAGATGCCCCCTATTGTATGAGTTAGAGGGTAAAATGATAACCAAAATACATTATAAATATGGAACAGTTGGATCATGGAGTTGAATAAATTGGAGAAACCAAGATTGTAGGCTCAAACGAAGGTACCTGAAAGAGAGGTAACTGACAGCAAAATTATCTCTCAGACATAAATGCCCATATATAAATTATTTCCAGAAAGATACAAGGTGGATTCAACATATGTATATGTGATATAGCTATCATGGTCACACAATATACAAAAAGGTTCCATGTAAAATCTATAAGAGTCATGGCCACAAGAATACAATGTGGATCCAGGTTCATTAATCGATCATAGCCACAAGAATACAAGGTGGATCTATGTCTCAACAAATTTCATATGATGTGTAACAATGTATTGCGCAACTCGGGTAATAGAAAAATATGATGATTCTACTGTTGAACCAGGGTCTTCAATCCAAGATTCCTAGTGCTACAAATCCTAACCATGTGAATAGAGGAGTTGAAGTCAAACATGAAGGATAACATTTGATTACCGGTCATTGATGAAAACTGTTAAAAAATGCGAGGGAAACCACCAGTAATGAAAATGGCCCCCAAGGTACATAGTATAATCTAATGGAAGAGAATAAATGGTTTTGAAGTCGAAGCATGAAGAATCCATCCAATAGGAGACATTAAGGTACTCTCGCTACCCAATAGCAAGGGAAACTACCAGTGATGAATCCAATCCCCAAGGTACTATCATAAACTCTAAATCTCATTCCCATAGTAATATGAGTTGAATTTGATGGGAAGAGAACCGTTGGAATGGAGGAATTAAGGCATCCTCCATCATTCAACATGAGGAAAATCAAAGACTGATTGTATTTGGAATTGGTACAAAGTTTTGCAAAAAGAACCTCCAAAAACTCGATGTAATGAAGTGGAAATAGATATTAGCTGACATGGAAGGTAAATGAAACTGTAGAATGGAAAAAATAGGTTTTATCCTTGAATAGTGAGCATGACACAATATTGACTCACCCAACTTTAGACACAAAGGGACCAAAGATACAAATCTGAAATGTAGGAGACATTAATAGATTCTCCATATGATTGGAAGAGTAACCAACTAGAGGAGTAATAACTCTAAGATCAGGACTAATCCTAAGGCCAAAAACTACAACCCAATTGTTGGTAGAATCGAGTTGGTGCTTTGTTCAAGGATGAAAAGACTTACTACCATGATATAAAAAGACATTCGAATGAACTTCCCTTCCCTTCTTTCTTGTAAAGGTTTAACGATTCCAATAAAGAAAACTCGAGACCTTCTTCATTTTTAAGCAAGCTCGAAGAAGAGAGAGAATAGTGCTTGATAAATCACTAATCCATGGATTTTACAAGGCTGAATTAGTGAATTCTTGACAATGTTTTCACAATTTCAGAGCCTGAAAATTCCAAAAACGACTCTACGTGGGGATTTTTCATAAAATTAGTCTCCAAATTCTGTAAAAGTATAAAACAGTCCAAAGGATAACTCTCTTATCTCAAGAGAAATAAGGTATTCCTTTTTCATAGTTATTCAACAAGGTTTGAAAAAGGGTTAAACTATCACCATACTGATGCTCCTTCAAAAACAAGCATAAATCCTTAATTTAATGAGTGTGAAAGAAAGCAATATCACTCGATGATTTTGTCCTAAATTTTAAGCAAGAATGACAATGGCATAAATAATGCTTGAAATATTTTTCATGGTTTAAAATATAGAATGAAAAATAAAACGTTAGCTCAAACAGGTTCCTTTTTCGTAAGTTTAGTCTCCCATACCAAAAAACAAGATAAACCTATACCTGCGAATACTCTTCTATCCAGAGTGAACTAGAGTATTCATTTTTTGTACGGAATCCACATGGTCCGGAAAAAGGTTAAACTTATACTTATGTGGATTATATTTCAATTCCTTTAATGAGTTTGAAATAACAAGAAACTCGACAATCTATTCATGTTTAGGGATTCAGACCAAAGATTAAAGGTAACTCCATACCTTTCTCGTAAAGTTTTAACAAGCCTAGAAAATTTAACTCATAGTATCCTTACTATTTTTAATGAACTCAATGGAAATATAGAAGAATTCTCTTAAGGCGAGGAGACGAGTGTCAGAGGCCTGTAAAACTAGTTCCAAGAGAAAGGAAGAAACCTAAGCATAGTGCAAGGAACATGAGCAATATAAGGACACTCGAGGAGTGTCTCCTCCAAGTAAGGGGTGGAAGGTTGCAATGACAAATTGATACAAGTTTGAGCAATGATGAGAACAAATATGAGGGCTTATATAACAAGCTAAAAGCATGGAAGTTGACATCAAGCTCATAAATGCGAGAAGGGTACATGTAAATGTGGTTACAACTTGAAAAAAAAGAGAGACGAATGAGCGAATGTGAATCCAAATAAGAATTTTGTCTCCAAGAAAAAACAATATCAAGATCATATTTAGAAGAAGAGATCCAATACTGGTCACTTTGGTAGAAATACTTGTAACTTTTTTATCTTCCACAAAAGGCATAGTCAAGGTAGAGTTAACCGAAGAAGAATCTATAGTGCCAAGGACTGATGATTTATAATCAATAAGATCGACCTCCATATGATAGTTAAAGTTGACATAGCTGATGGGGTTTGTAGGAACAAATTTAACATTATGGGAGTAAAAAATTCTACAAGAAAAATTAAACTCATCATGATCACTTACTTACTACTCAATGGCAGAGTCCAAATACTAAACGGTGGAAATATCCGAGGATCGATCATTAGAAATATTAGAATCACTAAGCAACTCAGGATTGGGCTTAACCACAACTGAATCAACATCCATAAGAAGGTTGAACTATATCCTAGAATCTATGAAGACATCATAGGAAGGAAGTAGACCATTCGAGATAGAACACATGTCTAACCATTCATTTGGATCAATAGGGTGGAGAGAAGGCTCCAACACCCCCATTATATAGATCAGCTGGTCAACTGCTGGGACCGAGTCCTAAGAAGATAAGAATGAACACAAAGTCTTATTCTCAGTAGCAATTGGAAACGAGGGATACGAGGACACATAATTCACCCATGGTGGAGTAATGTGTACCAAAACACTAGGAATTGACAAGGGATAAACTTGATCTATAGTCGGGTAATAAGAGGGATCAACGAATTCCTGCTGATCGATAGTGATATTGATTTTGTTGTGATGAAAATACAACACATGAAAGAGTGTAGACACCACAGATTTCATAGCATATACATAATCATGATGAAGGAGCATATTGAAGCCCAAGGGGTCCTCTATAACCATAAAATCGACTAAGGAAATATTCCAACCCAAAGTAACAGGTCTTTGAGTAAGAATTCCCAAAGTTTGACTAAGTATTCTATCAAAGCATTAGCTAATCAATAGTCGACATGAGGCTGGTAGGATCCCATACCTCTCTAAGAATGCACAAAAGAATACTAATAGAAGCTCCTTCATCCACAATACAATAAGCAATTGTGTATGTTCAACGTGTACCTTTATTTTAAAAGGTGTAGCCGCAGGAAAGCATGGCTCATCTAGACTATCCCAATCAAAGGAAGCAATCTAAGGGATTGATAGGGGTTCATTCAAAGCGGAGTCAGTTACCCCTTGTACAAAAATTTATGAACTTAGAGTGAAGAAAATATGACTAGCAGACAACTGTTGGTTGTGGAGCCTAATCTTCTAGATCCAGAGATATTATTTAATCGTGTTTGTAACCCAGGTGCACTGTACACTCATTGCCCTTGCCTTGGAGTTCAGGGCAGTGCCCCCGAGACACGGGGGTTTGGAGGCAGCACCCTCGAGAAATGGGGGTTCAAGGCCGGAGCCCTCGAGAAGATTTTTTGGGATGTGTGTTGGCCAACAGTATTGCAGACCCATGGTATTGGGTTAACCCTAGATTTTTCCCATTGTATTTCCCCTATAAAAGAAAGCATTGTAAAACAACTGAGTATGGTATTGTATTTTATTGGAAGAGAGACTGTGAGAGTGTGAAGAGGAAGTGCAGCAGTTTTGCTACAGGGTGTATCCCTTCATATTTTTGGACTATAATAAAAGGACTAGCAATTTATTTGTGGACGTAGCCCATTGTTTGGGTGAACCACGTTATATCTGTGTCTCTTTGTAATTCTTTAATGTGTTTTGCATCTTGTTTATTGATTTAACTGTATATCTGTTATTGCTCTGCGGTCCTATTTTCTAACACCAACTGACTCTCCAAAGGAAGAGTGTTATTGATCTAATATTGCATCAATTCAACCACTTGATTGAGGACACTCTCTGAAGGAAGAGTGGGATTGAATAAATATTTCATTAGTTCAACCACTCGATCAACACTATCAACATGAATTTCATTGGATAATTGATTTCCCCTAGCTTGAACTCCATAGGATAGGTGGTTAGTTCCAACATGACTTGCATAGGTTGGTTTTTTTCTCCCAGCATGACCTCTAGAGATTTTGTGACTACGTCCAACATGACTTACATAGGTTGGGTGAATGTCTCCAGTATGACCTCTAGAGGATGGGTGGTTAGGTCCAACATGACTTGCGTAGGTTGAGTGAATGTCCCCAACAAGACATATATATTCTAGGTGGTTAGGTCCAACATGACTTGTAGAGGTTGGGTGTTTTCCCTCATCATGACCTCTAGAGGTTGGGTATTTCACCCCTTGTTTTCATGTCTTATTCCTATTCTTCCTCCTTTTATTCCTTTTATACTACAAGTTACTAGTATCAAAAATTTCACCACATGAGGTAGAAGGAGGAGGAGATTATACTACTAGGGAAGGGGAGACATTTTTTTATGCCCTCGATAGTGCCTTGATATAACGTGATTTCTTGAGAAGCATCAGGAGCATTCAGGACAATCAGAGTGGAAAAAAACAAAACCAATAGCCCAAGGTGAATCTAGGAATATTTAGAGTGGTCATCAAGGGAACACCAGCATTCCCATTAAAAATAAAATCACAAGTATCCCCTTGCATGGGGGTCTCTTGGTTAGCGTCCACAAAGATACTAGCCATAGTTTCTAACTCAACAAGAAAGAAAAATGCTGAGGTCGACTATCAACCAATAGCAGAGAGAGAACACCACTAGAACAAAAATCCCAAGTGTGAAGACCAGGAAAACAAAGGTAGCTTTGAAATGATATACTGGGATAATGAGGGCCCAGAACTAACCAATGAAAGGAGAAGGACAATGACCCTCGGTACACAATACACCTCCTTGTGTCCAAGTGCTTAAATCACCAAAATACTTTTCCAAATTGCATGTAAGGTATTTCCTAGGTATAATGGAAATATCCTTCCACCATAACGAGTGTAGATTCCTAGATGTCAAGATACTAAGACTACTAAAATCACAAATAAGGTTTGGAGGAATAGTTGTAAGTCTAGTTGATGGGAATGGGTAGGGTAGATAAATCTGAAACTCAAACAATACCAAGCACTACATGGGGCCAAAAGGAGGTACTGAGTGAATCCCTAGACATACAACAGATCTGGAGTATGCTCAACTGAGTATTGAAGGGGTATCTCCACAACTCAATATCATACGACCTTGTGATTGAGTCCTATGTGAGAGGAGATTTCCATTTTACCTCTTTGTGAGATCAAATTTCCCAAACAAAAGGCCACTATGTTTGAGTTTAAAAGTTTTGGGTAGTTTAAATATAACCTTAATCCAAAACATTATCCTAGACTAGTGTGTGTCGTCTCCAGAAAGAAAACTTACTAATATACTTTAAATTGTTAGTGTTATTTTAAAGGGTTGTTGATTACTAAATGGTGATGGTGATGAAACTAATGTTGTTTTTTATTTGAAATCGAAAACAACATGAATGGATGTGAAAGAGGTTCAAAACGCATAACTTTCACTTCTCTTTTCTTTTCAAAACTGAAAATGGATTCCACAAAAGAAAGATCTATTTTCCTATTTTCAAAAAGAAAAGAAATGCAATGCACCTAATCCTAATTACCCTATATTAAAATACATACAAAGAAAATACATTTTATTTTTACATTTTCTTTTAACAAGGAAAAGGAAAACAAACTACAAACAAGTGCATGCAGAAGATGTAAAACAAAGCAAATGAGCTTCTGCCCTATGTCCCCAAAACAGACCCTAAACTGCTCTAAAGTCTGACAAGACCTCTATTGGGTGGAAGAATTCCATAAGAGACTAATAAAACCACTTTGGAATAAGGAGTTTCACCAATAAGACTTTAGAAAACATGGATAAGAAGGATCCTAGGTTCAGTATATACCTACTAACAGAGGTTGATCAACACCATACACAACAAGGGCATGCCAAGCAAGGAGGTGAGGTACCGAGTAAGAGAAAATCCCAAAGGCTTCAAAAAAAGAATTTAAAATCAATTTAAGATCACTCTCAAGACAAGACACCATTTCCCAGTGGTCTTACATAAACAAGGGGACAAAAAAGACCCTACAGACTGCTACCAAACCCCCCCAAATAGGCCCCAAAAATTAAACATCATTGATTTGTGAAAAACATAGGTGCACTATAGTGCAAGTAACATGTGTCACGCAGGTAGGACTAATTTTCACTTATGTGTACCTCAAAAAAACGTTACCGTGTAGTGTAAGACTAACGTGTGGGTGGTGGAAGGTACAAAAACGGAGAAAAACACCCCAAAAATAGTAGGGAAGATGACTATAAAGTCTTAAAGATTCTTCTTAACCTGAAATAAAGACTCAGACCTTTAATTACACTAGAAAAAATAGACAATGATACCCCAAAGCAGATAATGCATCCCCAGTGGAGTCGTCATTTCTGTTCTTAGGGAACTGATCCTATGGCTAGGGTTGATGCCACCATCTTACTGGTGTTTCTGCATACTGATATATAAAGCTTTGCAAGTACAAAGTTAAACAAGATTTCAAGGTTTAGGAAGGTTCATACCCTATTAATTGAAGTTCGATCCAAGCTTTCTATTTATCCCTCCACTTTCTCTCCATTCCAGAAACCTGGAAAAACACTTCAAACCTTCCTCAAACCAATTTGACCACATACAAGATAATGATAATTAAGAAAACATGAAACCCTAATATCATTAACATCAACATATAATCAAGAACTGAGGCATACATAGTGATTTTTAAATGGAAGAACATCAAATATTTATTAATCAATGGAATAAGTACAAGATATACCTTCTCATTCAAGGAACCTTGTGAAAGCTTCGGTATGGATCCATTGCTTCTCTCCTCCAAGATTCTTGACCTCCAAGATTTGTGGCAAGGGTATATGGGAGCTAGGGAATAGGTGAGGGAAATGAGGGTTCAAATTCTGCCAGCACAACAATACAAAATGATAATTCCCCTTCATAATCCCATCTCTCTCTCTTATATAGCAAACTGAAGAGTTAGGGTCGACGATGGGGGAGTTACACCTAAGGAGGAAGTTCCAAAACTACCCAAACCACCCATAATTCAATTTTTTAAATATTTTTTTTATCATTTATGAGGGTATACACAGGTACAACACTGACAACCCACGTATGCAAATTGAAAAACATAGGTACAACAGTGACAACCTGCGTTTTTGTGAAAAGATGCATTTTTTAGGGTTTTTCCAAGGGTTTTCAGGAGTTGGTTTGGTTTGAAAGCTTGGTCCTTAGCCTCTTATGTATCCAATGGACCATAAAAGAGGTAAAAATGTGCTTCAGAAGTCCCAATATGTCCCTTCCATCCATGAGTGTCTTTTGGGTGACTAACAATAGCCATCATGAAGTGTCGTCATGAAATTGTCATCATGCGACCAAACATGTAAATGTTGTCATGAACGAAGAAGTGTCATTTTTTTCTATAACACTATTAGAGAGACCAAGACTTGGATCATGGTCGACTATGTTAAAATAGATATTTGATGATATTTATATAGTCTATGGTTGGGAATATGATGGTTTTCCCAATAGTTTTTGTAGAAGGGAAATTTGAAGACAAAAAAAATAGATAAGTAAAATTTTCTTGGTTCTATGTTATACATTGAACGCATAGTCTATTGAATATGGGAATTGGTTGCTAAAAATATTTAATGTATAAGCATTATTGTTACTATTCATATGAATAATTTTCATTTCATCTACAAGGAACATTATATTGTTTATAACCAAGTATAGTTATTAATTCTCTTGAAAGAGAAGCATAAAATTTTCATTAAATTAAATATTGAAGGTAGTTGCAAATTTTATAAAGGTTTATACTATGTTTGATAGGAAGTTTGTTGATTGAGTATGCATGTTTTGTAATATATTATTTGAATAAAAAATATATTAGTACATCATTATAGTTATCTTGAGTCAATATAAAGTATTGAACTCATATGTATGTCACGTTGCAATAGAGAACCATATGCCTATGTTTTCCATTAAATATTATTAACGTTCCATGATTTTTATCAATCAAGCCAACAAAGTCCTCCTAGAATGCAAAATGGATAGATACATTTGTAAAAATATATCCATTCTTTAAATACTAGGAGAGGGATAGAATTCCTCTTGTAAATAATTGTGCAACACAATTTGTGAACGGATAGAGGTCATGAGGATTCTTCTCAAAATAATATACATTAACAAGTCATAAGATGAGCTCCAAGGCTCTGTTAAGAAGCATACATATTATGGAATGCATTATCTATTTCATGCATGGGAATACAAACCATCATGAGCAAAATCATATAAACATAATCTTAAAAAAACAACAATTGCTAGTAAATAACAAGAGCAAGATTGTGACATGTCAGTGCACTAGAGTGCACATGGTTATGTGTTACCCTACATGATAAATTGAAAATAGTGAAAAGAGAATCCAATTTTATAATCAAATGGTATCATCAATGCTCGTATCGATTATCCACATAGCGTCTCGACCCATTAACTATAAACAATTATCATTTAAACAAAATATAATCTAAATTTTTATTAGTCCTTAACAATCTATGAATACAAAAATATAATAAAATGTGTTTCAGGACCCCATTCCTACGACTTTTAGGTTGTGTGTGTTTGAACCTCATACCACCAACTTATGGAACATATGCCTTCACATGAGGAGAATTTAGATTACTCATGTTGTATTCTTAGTCGAGGTTTGGAGCTCAACGTTCGTGGCTAGAGCTTTGCATATGGAAAGCCTAGCTATGCACTATTCTCAAGAGAATGAGTATAGATATAAAAATATACATTAACACATAAAATAAAAGAGAACAACGTTAACCTATGGGAGATGAGTTCATTGGGATCACGCTCCACCCTATGCAATTAATTAAAAGCACCTTATTTAAAAGAGAAGTTAAAATTTGTATAAGAGGGAGGAAACTAGAGGCTCTTCATTCAAGTGTTTATTTGGATTAGGTCCATTTTTGTATGGTTTGATAACCATGTTGGTAATTCCTCCAGAGTAAGAGAGATTCATGTGCAGATAAAATAATATGAAATAGGAATAATAAATAATTATTATTAGTGGAGTATTTTACAACTAAAGCTATATCCTACTCTCCTATTTCTATGGGGTGGTTGAAACCCCAATCGACATAATACAAATCAATTATCACAATAATCCTAAGACATTAACCCTTCTTCCATGAAGTTTGAGAAGGGGAGGAAGGGAGGAGAATACCTCTTGTATCCTTGAAGTTTGATGGAGTTCCTTGATAGTTTATCTTGCAACCCTTTGAATCTCCTACACACTTGCAAATATCACCACAAAAATGCTTCCTACTATCCTACCAAACTATCTTTAAGAAATATAATCTAGATCTACTTGCCTAACAACTCTAACTCAAAATAAAAATTGAATGGAAAACATTGAACAAGAATTGGGAAGAAAATTGATTTGATTCATAATAGATGCACATGAATAAATACTTACAACCCTTTAAGGTTCCTTCCTTCTCCATTTCCTAGACCTACTCCTCTACCATCCATTCTTTTGATGCCCAAAAACCTTTGTAGTAGACAAGCCATTTCTAGCCCTCAATTCCTCTAGCATGCCTTTACTCTCACTTTTGTCTCCTCTAATTCACCTCATATGCCTTTATTATGTATCATTTGGTTTTTTGTACCCAATAACTAACCATGAATATGGGATTAAGATTTTTGGTGGATTTTGATTATTTTCTTCAAAAAACCCCACTTTACTTATTTTTTTTAGAATCAAACTTGATTTTCAATATTTGGAGGACAATTAATACATATGGTAGGTATTTTTTCCACTGTATGAGTTATAGGAACTAGGTTTTTCCTCTTAAGTGGTCTCAGACTTGGCCTCTTTAGAGAAACCTTTTTCTTCAAGCATTTCTTCCTTTGTGGAAGTAGTGGTCAAATGAGAGATTAAATCTCTCAATTGTTCCAAAATTGTGATCTTCATGTTGCAGGAAAAAATAGAAATATATTTTCATACCATCACTCTCAAGGGTGTTAATTTTATTGTTAGCAGATGCCCCCTAGTGTGTGAGTTTTGAGCCTATGCTAAGGGAAGAAATACATTGATTTCATTATGATACTCTTTATACTAATACTCTTTAGTAATGAGGGTAGGATGATGCAGGAGTAGGATCTTGAGCACAAGAGTTTGAAAAGCACCTGTAAGTCAAACAGGGCAATAAGCCAAATATGCAATATCTTCTTGAGGTGTGTATACCCATGCACAGTAGTAAACATGCATGGCCACAAACAATACATAGTGGATCCATGTCAAAAGAAAATATTACAAAAATGTATACATGCACTTTGATGAGTGCAAAATATCAAGGTATTCATGGTACTTTGACATCGAAGTTTAATCTTGTGCAACTTGGGTAGTGCATTGATGAGTGATACAACTGTCTTTCCCAAGATCTTCAAACAAACTAATGGCATAATGAGTTTATATCATGCAAATAAATGATTTGATGTTCAACATAAGTATGATCGGGTTTAAAGGATGTGTTAAGGGTGGATTTATGTGAGATATTGGGTGATATTATATTTTTTCAATTTCAAATAGAGTAAGATCATCAATTCCATCTATGTCTCCTCAATGATGTGACAAATTTTGAGAATTGGTTTTTTGATATTCTTTTCTAGTAACATTTGATTGTGTTTATAAGTAGCTTAGTTTCAAAGTCACAAATATTTGGTTCATGTGTCTACATCCACAATGTAGTGGGGCACTCAAAATTGGGTAACTTGCCTCGCTACCACCATGATGGGTGAATCGAAAGATTAATCACTCTGAAGTTTAATAAAAACAAATTTATTAGAGTATATCAAAATATAGTCAAACAATCCTAAAGGAAACTAGACTCAACAAAAATCAAAGTGTCCACACATTTTAAAAATTCCTAAGATAATCATCAAGCAAACTTGTTTCCAAATAACTCAAGTTCAGTGAAAAGTTGAATTTAGGGGGCCTTCCAAAACTAGTAGCTTATGATGGACATCACGCCCCAAAAATTACTAAATAGTGAAGGTGTGAGAAATGGTTACATTGTTCTTCAATCACCAAAGGTGCTAGTGTTGTCTCTTGGCTACTCACCCTCAAAAGGAGATGAAACAACCTTTTGTATGTCTTAGGTATTGCAAGTGTCTCCCACTCACAATATCATGCGTGATGCCCTAGGAAAAGAAAATATGGTTACCACTTCACAATCGGTGGTTGGGAGAGACATTTGTCAGTCTAGGATAACTCACACAGACTAGATATATCAAGAAAGTGATGTCACCCCGACGACTTGTCACTTAATTGAAATTATCCCACCAAATAAGCAATAGGGGAGGTACCACCCTTACTAATTTGGATTGACCTTGTGCTTAACGCATGTGTTAGAAGCACTTTCCTGGCATGCACTCTTTGCTACTAATGGATTTTATCTCTCTTTAATTAATACTAGTTTAAACATTATGTGGCCGAGGAGGTGTTAACTCTCCAATCGTATCCCAAGGCCCTAGCCTAATCTATGTTGGTGATATAAAAAATAATCTTGATAGATTTTAGATTAAGCGTTCATTTTAGGGTAGTTTTCTTAGTTTCGAGGAATGATGGTGAAACTGGTGGTGTTTGTGACTCAAAATGTTGAACCAATCAAATGCATAATGCTCACTACTCTTTCCTTTATTTAAATGAACTTCTATACTATGGAAGAGTCATAGGTTCTTTAATATCCTTCAAACATGCGAATTGCAAAATAGAATCACTTTTACAAATTTGAAACAAGAAGTTTTCACTTTTTTTTAGGAAAGGTTCAAGATGTTGGCTTCAAACATAAGATGTGTTTAATTTGCTTCAACTATCACTATTTGGAAATGGAAAATGTTTGAATGTTCAATTTTTTCCTGTTTCTAATAAATCTCTCAAACTGATGTTTAAATGTAGGATTGTGATTCAATTTTGATTTTGCAATTGCATAATGTTTTCATTTGAATGTTTAATTTAATGTTCCAAATTAATGATTTGAAAATAACTGCAAAATTTTGAATATCTTTCAAAACTATAAAAATGACAAGCATTTACACTTGAGATCCACTTTCTTTTTCACAGGATAGCCTGAAAGCGCAAGTGCATAGGATACTCATGTGTCAACAATATGCTTCAAAACTTCAAAAAATTCCTATTACACTTGATATCCATGTTTCTCATTCACAGGATCACCTGAAAGTGCAAAGTGAAGAGAATGCGCAGTGCTCGAAATTCTGCTAAAAAATAATACTAGACTATTACACTTGAGATCCCTATTTCTCTTTCACGAGATCGCCCAAAGGTGTGAGTGAAGAGGATACATAGGGATCAAATCACAATGTATCACAAGAAATTTGAGAATGACAAACAAACTTGTAATTTCCTCTTCTGATTAGGCATTGAGGGCCAACCCTCTAACTTATGTGATTCTTGTAGGTTCGAGCAGGTACTGATAGTCAAGGAATCATCTGAAGACCAATGCCATATATAGAAGATTTAGGGCACCAATATTATATCACCATTGGGTTGAAGAGGGCCACCAGAGCCAAAGGCCACCTACATGCATGACATCCAGGCATTATTTAATGATGCATGCACCCGATTAAGTCTCCATGTGCATGCATGCAAGTCAACTACAAATTAGAAGATAAAGTGACCTAATTAGGTCAAAAGTTATGGTTTTCATAGTTGAAAGTTATAAAAGAAAGATAAAGTCAATGGAGAAGGCACTTATGTGATTATTTATTTGTGGAATTGAATTGGAGAGCTCGGCAAGCTAAGTTGGGGTTGAGCGCATGCTCAACTAACTGGTGTATTTCAACAGCAAAATCTATCTTCCCTAGCTCATCATCAAGTTGGATCATCCAGGTTCAGCACTAGTTCATCATCAGGTTACATTCAACAATTATTATAGGAGGTTGATTATTCATCCAGCCAGAGGGTTTCACCATCACGCTGTGTCACTGTGATCATAGACAAATAAATTGATTTTCCTACCTACATGGTTCAAAACTTCTACATGTTACTTCCATTCATTTTGGAGCACCTCCATTACCCTTCCCCTAGAACAAGGGCCGTTCAGCTTGAGTATCAAGCAAGATATCGTCAGTGCTCGTCTTTTCTGGAGGTGCTAATCTACATGGGCGAATTGATTTGAGGGGGTCCTCACGTTTTGGGCTAGTGTGCCTTTGTTTCTTCTGCATGTTGCTTCCTTCATCATTAGAGGGGTATTATCACCCTAGTGAACATCATCCGGGCTTCCAGCAGCAGCTTATTTATTATTCTAGAGCTTATACAGTTTGAGAAGAGGGCGCATTCACCTGTGGAGGACGATTTGGTGTATCTCCTTATTCCTATGGTAGAATCCTTGCATGCTAGGACCAGTCTCTTCACCACAAGCTGATCTATATACTGGTATGGACATGCATTGATTTCTCCTATTTTATAGCATCTCAGTATTTTTCTAGGGCACATATTTGCATGCAACTACATGCATGCAAAGTTCGGGGATTGCTTTCCTAATTGATTAAGGAATAAGTATATTAGCCATCTATAGTATACACATAAATAGGAAAATATCAGTTTGGGATATTACAAAACTCCTATAATTTTGCTTCAATAAATTCAAGTTAATCTATCCAAAAGAAACATTTACTTGTTCAAGCCATTTTCTTATGTTTTGAAGGAAAGATTTATGAATTTATCTTAAGTGAGAGGTCCAATTTTTTGAAACTTTTTGTGCATTTTCTTTAAATGACAATTCTAAAAGTTTCTTATTTATGATTTCATGTTGTGTGTCAGGTCATCAAGTTCATGCAACTCAAAATTCATGGCCTAAAGGTTCATAAATTGAAACAATGTGTCATGTTCTTCATTTTTTTCGACAATTTTCTTATGCAAACAAGTGATTAAAATGACCAAACCAGTCAAAATTTTAGACATTTATAGTGAAATATAGGATATAAATGGTAAATATGTCCTACACATTCATATCTGAGAAATATTTTAAAGAAAAACTTTCACAAAACTCAAAAAACTACTCATTAAAGTGATTTTCCTATCTTTTTAAGGAGGTTTATAAGAATTCCAAATTCAAGTGAAATTGATCCTAAATTCTTCAAATATTCTCCTAATAGGTCTTAACAGGTCTCTACCATCATCTACAAGTCTGCAAAGCTCAAAATTATCCCTAAATATAGGCCTAAAATAGTGATTTGCAATTCCTAGTTTCTTTTTACAATTTTTAAGCTAGTAAGCACACAAATATTTAAAAATATTTTAAAAATACTCAAATATTATTCAACTTAGATGAAATTAGTCTCTAAAATCAAGTATAAGGATTCCTAAGCGAACCACATGAAAACAAATCACTCAAAACAGACACTCCTCGCCCAAATTACACCCAAAACACTATTCCCTGCGTAGATATGCATATGTTCAAAGAATAATTGTGTGTATAGGAATGTATACGTGACTTATATGTGTCTGACATGTGTATATATGCACTTGTCACCACTGTGACTTACATGGATCAAGAAAATGGAGATCGTGTGCAAAAAATCTTAAGAATTTCAAGAATTTTAACTGCGTAAAGGTTGATTTAGGATGTTTTTAGACTCCATAATTGAAATAAGGTCTCTAAATACAAAGATAAAGCATGAATTAAAATATATAAAGGAAATAAGAATCCCAAAAAGAGGAAAAACTCATGAATCAAGAAGTCAAGAATCAAACCCCAATCCCCAGTGGAGTCACCAATTTGGCAGTGGGGTATTCTACATTTGACGTTATATCATACTCTCCTATTTCTATGGGGTGGGTGAAGCCCAATTTAAAGAATAAAAATCGATTATCACAGTAATCCAAATATCTTAAGCCTTCTTTCATGGAGTTTGAGAAGGGGAGGAATGGAGGAGAATACCTCTTGTAGCCTTGAAGTTTGATGGTGTTTCTTGATGGTTGATCTTGAAGCCCTTTGAATCTCCTTGACACCTACAAATCTCACCATGAAAATCCTTCCTACTATCCTACCAAACTATTTTCAAGAAATATAAGCTAGATCTAGTTTCCTACCAACTCTAACTCAAAATAAAACTTGAAGGGAAAACATTGAATAAGAATTGGGAAGAAAACTGAATTGATTCATAATATATGCACAAGAAGAAATACTTACAACCCTTTAAGGTTCCTTCCTTCTCTATTTTCTAGACCTACTCCTCTACCATCCATGCATTTGATTACCAAAAACCTTTGTAGTGGAAAAGTCATTTCTAGTCCTCAATTCCTTCAAAATGCCTTTACTCTAACTTTTGTCTCCTCTAATTCACCTCATATTCCTTTCTTATATAACATTGGGGATTTTGTACCCAATCACTAACCATGAATGTGTGATTAATATTTTTTTATGGATTTTGATTATTTTCTTCAAAAACCCCACTTGACTTAGTTTTCTAGGCATCAAACTGATTTTCAGTATTTCTAAGACAATTAATACACACGGTAGGTCTTTTTTCTACTTTATGAGTTATAGGAACTAATTTTTGGCCCTTAAGTGGTCACAGATTTGGCCTCTTTAGAGAGACCTGTCTTAAAACATTTCTTCCTTTGTGGAAGAAGTGGCCAAGTGCGAGATTAAAGCTCTCAACTGTTCTGAAATGTTGACCTTCATGTTGCGAGAGAAATATAAATACGTTTTCATACCATCACTCTCAAAGGTGTTAATTTATTGTTACCAATAATAAATTGAAATAAAAAACAAAGATATTTCTCATCTTGTTTGCGGGAGAGCCTACCTATTCTTGTATGAGTGGGATTTGCAGGAGAATCCATTGAAATTGCATAAACCAAATCTTAGAGAAGGATTGGCATTCATTGTGTATCCAAAGGAATTAAGGGAAGCCCGTAATGGGGTATTTCCTATGGGAGTGAGTTTCCCCAATGTTAAAAGGAGTATAGAATTAAGAATAACATGGAATGAGCTTAGGGTAAATATTTCCACTCTCTAAACCCTCTCTCTATTAATGGAAACATCTCGACATGGGAAGGAATTTACCACTACGTGGATCGAGCTTTCCTGAATTCAAATGAAAGTCCATTCATGAAATGATTGTAGAGTACAACATATAATTTAATAATACACAAGTGCACCACTAGTGGCATACCTTCCACTTTGACAATTCTACTTAGGTGCATGGGAAAAATCAAAATAATAAGGGTCTTGTTATATATAGGGATTAGATGATTCAAAAATAATAACAATAATGTATAAATAAAATGTGAGTAAACATAACTTTTAGAAAACTGAAAAAGACACCTTCTAGAAAACATAACTGACATGATAAGTGTCATCGTCCTAAAAACATACTAAATTTAGACTACGTGAAAATGCTAAAAGAAGGTGCTAGATGATTTGTATTTGGAAACAAATAACCAAAGTCCAAGTTTAGGTTGGTTCAAAAATTCTATAGCAATAGAGTGAGTAAGAGAATTGGAAATGCTTAACCATGAACGCCATTGTCCTTTTGGTAGGAGTACTTTTGGAATTGTGTTATGTCAAGAAAACTACTTACATATAAGAAAATTGGTAAAATTAATTATTGGACATCTATGAGTTGTTACCATGAGTACTTGAATAGTGCAAGGTGAGGCTTGAGGGAATATCTGCTAGGTACTAGAAAAAAAAAGAACTAAAGTTGAAACTAATTATCCCTAACAACTTGATAATCTAGATCCTGGAGAGACCAAGACTTGGCTCGTGGGTGATTGTGTGAAAAAAGATATTTGATATGTTTTATATAGTATTTGGTTCATGGGAGGCCCATGGTTTTCCTAATAGTTTTTGCAGAAGGGAAATATGAGGACACAAGACAGATACGTAAAGTTTTCTTGGTTCTATGTTATACATTGGACATATATTCTATTGAATCTGGAAATTTGTTTGCAATAAATATTTAATATCTAAGCGTTATTGTTACTATTTATATGAATAATGTTCTCTTCATCTACAAGGAGCATGATATTGTTTATAACCAAGTATAGTTATTAATTCTCTTGGAAGAGAAGCATAATATTTTCATTAAATTAAATACTGATAGTGACATATTTTCTATAATTTTATACTTTGTTAGAGATGAAGTTTGTTGGTTGAGTATGCACGATTTGCTATATAGTATTTAAATAATATATATATTAATACATCATTATACTAATCTTGAGTCAATATAAAGGATTGAACTCACTCCATTAAATATTATTAACATGCCATTACTTTTATCAATCAAAACAATAAATCCCCCTAGATTGTAAAATGGAGAAATATAATTGTAAAAATATATCCATGCACTAAATACTAAGAGAGGATAAAATTCCTCTTGTAAATAAACATTCAATAAAACTTGTGAATAGATAGAAGCCATGAGGGATCTTATCAAAATAATATACATTAACAAGTGACAAGACAAGCTCCAAGGTTTTGTTATGAAGTATACATATTATTGAATGCATTCTCTATTCCATGCATGGTAATTCAAACCACCACGAGGAAAATCACATAAACAGAATATTTAAAAAATATACAATTGCCAATAAATAAAAAGGGCACGATTGTGACATGCAAGCGCATTAGAGTGTGCATGGTTATGGGTGACCCTAGATGCTTAAATGAACTTACTGAAAAGAAAAAGATTTTATAATTAGATGGTATTATCAATGCTCATATCGATTATCCCCATAGGGTCTCGACCCATTCACTACAACCAATTATCATTTAAATAAACAAAGCATGCAAGTATAGAAATGGAACATGTTGCTAAATTAAATAACATATCCATTTAAACTACCAAATTACACATCAATATGCATCATCAATCAAACATAGATAGACCCGCCTTGTGGTTTTAAGTAAAGAAATCTAAAGATAATTATGCAATGATATAATAAAAAAAATTCATTTATCTATGCCAAAGAAATGAGTCCAAAATAATAATATGACTCAAGGAGATGCCACGATAACGCCCTTCCCTTTTATTAAAGGATCAATACACAATCAAAATCTCATTGTTATTAATAAAAAATAAACAAAGGTAGTCTACCCAAGATGAGTCAACCATGATAAATTGGGTTAATATTTAATCATTACATAGTAATTTCAAATAGCATGTAATAATAACCCAATAGACAATACGTTTGAAATTCCTAAACAATCTATGAATACAAAATTATAATAAAATGTTTTATTAGTCCCCCATGTTATAACCTCTAGGTTGAGTGTGTTCAAACCCCATACCACCAACCTATATAACTCAGGCCTTCATAGGAGGAGAAAATAAATTGCTTGTGTTGGTGTATAAGTTGAGGGATGGAGCTCAAAGTTCATGGATCCATCTCCGCATATGGAAACCTTGGATATGTACCATGATTAGGAGAGTGAGTATCGATTTAAATAATAAATTAACAAATCAAAAGAAAGGGAACAAAATTAACCTATGGGATCTTAGACCACGAGGATCACGTTCCACCTTGTGGAATCAATCAAAACAAGAATCAATACACCCTATGTAAAAGATAAGCCAAACATTGTATAAGAGGGAGGAAACCAAAATTAAAGTCTTTACCTGGATGAAATAAATTGTCATGTGGTTGATAACCATTCTTGTAATACTTCCACGACAAGAGAAATACCTATGAAAATCACATAATATGTGTTGGGAATTAAAAATCATAAGAAATTTAACTAAAACACACACAAAAAACTCTTCTTGGTTATGGAAGTGTTTACCTATGTTGGTATGAGAATATTTTCATGGAGAATCCCTTAAAACTACATCAAATAATCCTCACATAGGAATGAGTACATGTTGTGAAACTAGAGGAAGTAAGGGAAGCATGTAATGGGGTATAGTTTGTGGGAATGGATTTTTCCACTGTTAAAAGGAGTATATAATTAATAAGAGCATGGAGGGATCTCAAGATAAAAATTGGTTCTATCTGAACCCTAACTCTGTTAATGGCAACATCTCAATGAGGAAAGGAACTTACCACCTCATGGATCGGGCTTTCTTGAATTCAAAAATGTGTCTATCTATGCATTGATTGTGGAGTACAATGTGATATTTAATAATATGCAAGTGAACTATAGGAGGTTTACCTTCCACTTCAACCCTTCAATTGTGAAATGTTTTTGATGCAAGTGATTTGTTCATAGTTAATTCCATTAACCACAAAATTCATATTTTGTTAAACCAAGTTGTTTCCTCGTTATTGTGTGCCAAGTGTGGATATAATAAGTGGTAAGTTTTGGAACAATAATTTGGGTTCTACACCTATGTTGTTAACCTTAGTAACCATGCACACATGACTTGGTGGCTTGGCATAAATCGATTCCTATGACATAGTATAAGACTTGACACATAGTGTAAGGACAATACTCTGCAGGATCATGCACGGGTTTGGAATTTGGTGATGGGTATGGCATTTTGATTTGACACTTTGGATATTTGACTTGACACACACTATAAGGATAATACTTTGTAGGCTAATGCACAGGTATGAAACTTGGTGATGGGCATGGAATTTGGATTTTACACTTTGGATATTTGACTTAATATAATGAAATGATCCATGGAGCATGTAGCTTAGATGGGGAAGTTGACACTTATACTTAGTACTTTGTATATTGAACTCTATGCTTCAGTATGCTTGATCCGCTAATGTGTGGTGTCAATGCTTGGTGCATAATGTAACTCATGGGATAGGACTAGCCTAAAATTATGCACAAGAATCATATAATCCAATCGAAACAACCATATTGTACATTAAATATGGGTGATCAAGCTATGTAACATCTCGATTCACATCAAGAAATATTAGATGCACAATTGTTCCATATAAAACTAGATAGTTGCTTTCAAAAAAATATTGGGAGGTGTTACAATAATAATTGTAAAATATATTAATAAACATGACATAATGACTAATAATAATTACCATGTTGATTTAAAAATAAACTAAAGGATAGGAGATTTAATGCCCTAGTTTTGACTCCTTGGATATGAATATATATAATGATGAAAGGAATATAATATAGATACAAGAGACTTTGTAAAGATGTATATTCAACTATAATATAAATCCATGCAAGAAATTTTGAGGGTTAGCTCAAGCGGTTATGATCTGAATGTGAGACTTATCCCCAAATGCACAGGAGGTCACAAGATCAACTCTATTCACTTGCCTTAAGGTGAGGTTCTTGGAAGTTAGGCACCACTGGCTTTACATTGGAGGTGAAGTTCATAAAACTTTCCTCAATAATTATTTTCCAAGGAAAAAATAAATACGGATAAGGTTATAAATGAAGAAGTAAAATGAAATGGGTATATCCTTCCACGAGAGTGGAAGAAGGGGACTTAATGGTTATATTATTTTTTTATTCTACCCTAACATATTTCAATTTATATTTATTAAACCTTTGATTTTTTGTTATCCTATGTCCTTCAACCTTGACATTAGTTGGCAAAAGAAAGATATGTGGATTTATAATGAAGTCATGTGTTATCTCCTTTGAATGAAAAATAATATAATAATTTAGGGATTTAAGTTTGTTATCATTGTCATTCATTATTCTATAAGTTTCCAATCAAGTTTGGACTGCCATAGTATTGGTGCCATTGAATTGTCAAGATTTTTTTTCCGAGACACTTTCCAAAACCCTTGAATGTGATATGGATGATGGCTAAGATATAAAAAAATATTTACATCAAAAATTCATTGGCTCCCTCCAGTGGAGATTATTTGGATGGACGATGTTGGAGCAATATGAGGGAGTGTGATACCATAAGGACAATTCAGAGAAGAAGGGGATCCCATTCCTAGTGTTGTGCAGGATTAGAACGGAAGATAGGTTGGTTGAGTGGGATTTGTAGTTTTAATGCCACTAGTTTTGACTTCGAATGTATTAACTCAACATTATGTAAGTGATGTAAAAATACTAGTATGGATTCCTAGTTCAGAGATCAAGGTCAAGGCCTGACTAGTGAATGGCTAGGCATGTATGATGTCAATATTTTTAATTCGATCATATGGTTGTATTTTCATGCTAACTTGGAAGATATGTAATTATTATATTGTAAAAATAATAAATGCTCCAAAATATATGTGTAGTGAGAACTGGAGGGTATAATATTCCACTAGAGGGGAAGAAGAAAGGGGGGTTATCATAGATTAAGTCCTCTATTTCCAAGTGTCAACCTTAGAACTCATCTAATTTATATCATGTGTCTTAAATGAGACAATTATTTCCTTTCGAATATTCAATCCAATCATTGAATGCATGTGAGAGGTTAGTGGGTAAATTCATCTGATGTTGTTATGGAAGCATGGGATGAATATACTTCTATGAAATTTGTAAGGGTGATTTTTTCTATGGTTAGAAGTTATGTCACTTGAATTTTCATCATCATATCCTATCCTTTGGATTTAACCAATTATTTTTCTACTACCAATGCATATTTACAATATGTAGAGTTATTCCTCTCGTTGTTGATTACCATTACCATTATCAGATTGTACATGACCCAAAAATTCAAATTTGGAAATTGAGATACATATTTGAGGGGAAAATGATATGGTTGTAGGTGAGCATAGATATTGGGAAAGATAGTAACCCTCACCCATTTAACTCGTGTACCTTTTCATGCTTCAGAATCCATGAACTAACACTCTAAAAGGTTCCCAAATATCATACAATAGGTTGGACTCTTATTGCACACGTTGGAAAGCATTGTAAGGGTTGGATTTCCTGATGGAATTATGGACCAATGAAGGGAAATACCTTCTTTATAATATGTGTGGAAGTTGAATGGATTGACATGGTTGTGATGGTTGAGTGAGATTCATGTAGAGTGCTAGGAAATCATCTAGCTGAGAAATGAGAGCATAATGGGTTGTGGGATGAGAAAGACAATCTTGTAGGTGTTTCCTTTTCACTTTTGGCTTCATATCCCAACTTGGGGGTGGCATTTTATCATAAAGATTATATGATAAATAGATTACCTAGATGAGTTTTATGGAAAGTTGATCTTACAGAACCAATTGATTGGATCTTCTTTGTTTAAATATAAGTATTCTATGTGTATTTCAATGTGAAATGTTTTTTTAATTCTTGTGATAATTATGATTGTAAATGCATGTTGTTTGTGCATCCATAGAGTTTACTTCTACTGTGTTTTACTATTATACATCTCCATAGGAATATGTATTGTTTATGAATTTGTTCTATGGCCATGCAACAAAATTTAGAATCCTAACTTTCGTTCATATTCCCTTCTATTTGTAAGGATGATGAATGGGGGAGCTACAAGGGTGTTGGTTATGTTTACCTTATAACTCTATAAATTGGGATGAGGTAGAGAATTAGATCCAATCCATATAAATTCAACTATTCCACCCTCGTGGATTCATAGCCTAATCTCATGGGTGGGATTTATTACACATATAGTAGTTGTGACAAGGAACCTATATTTGTGTGGAATGTTCTTCATTTGTAGCTAGTGGTGGATAAATTCTAAGAAATATTTAAGTATTTCTTTATTTGGTTAATAAATTCAAATTGAACGTCTTTCTTTTTCCTATTGATGCTAACATCAACAATATTTTTTCAATATCATGACCCATTTTGTTATACATCTAGCCCACATTTTTAATGTTTCATCCATTCATTATTAATATGTTCCCTAAGGTTGCACACATATTTTACTTCTACCCCAATGTGGCTTATTGTTTCCCCTAATTCGTTTTTAGACACCATTCTTGATACTTGATGCATGGACTACAAAACTATGCCATTCTCCTTGATGTCAAATTTTCCTTTAGCTAACTCCCTCATGGAGAAATCCTCCACTTTATCTATTTCATTTCCTATAAACACATTACCACATAAAACATCACAAGAATAGAAACCTCCCATGTGTACATATTTGAATGGCGTGTCTAATGTAGTACCGATGTATTTATATTTATTTTCATTAGACCACTACTCCACAAGTTCATTCTTCTCCAGTTCCTTGACATGTGCCAACAATAGACTTATCATCACATGGTTATCCTTAAACAATTCATCATTCAATGGGTGCAATTTAAAATTCATCTCATCATTCTAAAACAGGTGGGAATTTTTCCTCCCATCATGCATAACTATTCTCATAAACTACCATGGCCTCTTCAAAAAAATTGGCAAGCATCCATGTGAAGCACATCAAGTTGAGTGTTATTTCTATAACCCTCAACATTAAAATTAATCAAATACTTCCCCCTCATGGTGACTCTATTTCCATTTTGTAACCATGACACTCTACATGCTTCTATATTAGGTGTAAATTTCAACCTCGTTTTGTGAACGAATTCATTTGACACCAAAATTTCTCAACTACCACCATCAATAATTAAATCACAACACTTACCTTATACCTTAGATTTTGTTTTTAATAATATATTCCTTTGATTTGGATATATCCAAAACTCCTTCTCAGGTTGTAGTCATACTTTCCACATTATCAAATTGTATCCTTGTTCTTCCCTCAATTCCACTACCTCATTTTCTACTACCATTGGTTCTAGTTCAACAAAATGAGTTTCCCCATCTTTCCTTCTTCCATCCCCCCAAAAAAATTGGCATTCAAGTTCCATATGCCACTATAATCTACATATGAAACAAATGATTTCAATTTTTTCTCCTCTACTTATAACTATAATTTATCAACCTCTTCCTCTATCGACATTAAATTCTCTTCTAGAAGGTTGATCCACAATTATAGAGGTACTTTCATTATCTTTCACTTGTTTTTCTTTCTACCATCCTCTTCCATATCTTGCACATTTTCTCATGGTTTGTTATTTCCTCAACAACTTGTTGAATCCTGAAAGCTACTTGGTATTCCTTTTTCATTGAATAAAATTTCAAAATTTTAATATAATGTTGAATGGACTAACTTCCACCATTAACATATTTGGAAATGGATTCTAGAATATCCTCATTCTACCAAGAGTTACATAAATCCTATGAAACTCCTATGTGTACTCCCTTATATTCATCTTCAATTGCTTCAAATACTAAAATATTCTCAACATATTGAAATCATAATCCATGTGTAAAAAATTATTTTCAGCTTTCACACCATCCTATCTTGCATTTTAATATTTTCTCTATCACAAATTTCTCTATTCAACTAAAAATTATCCCATCACAAGAAAATATGGCATTTCATCTTTGTACTAACAGGCCTAACCCTCCTAAAATATCTATTCTTCTCAAATTCAAATAAATTTTCCATTTATCCATCAAATCTATGAAATACTTAATATTTAAACTTAGGAAATATATAGGACTATAATTTTTAGGTTTATCTCAAATACAATGGATTTCTCTAAGCATTCTCTCTTTCATTGTCATGTGTTCTAAATTCTTATAGTTCTTCTCTTGTAGTCTGTAATTATGCTTTATCAATATCACTGATATATCACACCAATGTGTAATACCTCTCCTTTGGGTTACCTCTGTGGCATCCATTTCTTCCATCATTTTCCTCACCATTGTTACAACATCATTCATATATTATACACCCTATGGTTATTTGGGTCTTTCACAACCTCTTCCTTTATTCTCCAACACAAACAAAAAAATCTATCAAATCCAAAAATAACATTATTTTAAGTTCAAAACATAACGATGATGTGTAGTCATTATAGATAGGGAGGTAGCCTAATGTATGGTCCAAGGCTCTCATTAAATCAAATAGACAATAGAATGATATATAGACACAAATTATTTTACCTCATTAATTACAACAACTTATAGACATAAAGGGATACTAAAAAAGATTTGAGAAATATCTAGAGGATACATATTTAAACCCACTATCTCGTTAACTATATGTTACGCATCTTAAGCTCATGACACTTTGTGATCATTTCGTTCACTTTGAATGTTCAACTATTGTGAGGGAATTATTTACTCATAACTATGTATATCCATTGTTGTTGTGTGCTTCTATAGTATGTTATCTAGAATCCACCAACTCTACCCTATTACCCTATTAATTTGGCTACAACAAATATTTTGGAAAGGATCAGTGGAGTGATGTAATTTGAAATTTGTTTAAACTTGTACTGTAATGGTGATTGATTAATCTAATTCCTAAAAGAGGCAAATGTTGTACCACTAACCTTAATTTATCTATTTTATGATAAGAAGAAAAGGAGAGACTACAAAATACTCATTTTAAAACCTTATATGCAACATGTCAATTAAGTATAATTGAAACCTATTACATACGCATATAGTCAATGTAGACTGCATTTTCTAGCATGATATTTCATTTCCAAAATTGTGGCCTTCTTAAGAAAATGTGACTATCAAATTTCCTATATTATGCATACAAAGTTCAATAAGTCTAGTAAATAGGATTTGTAATATTTTTATAATACCTTAGAAGGAAATATTTTTATGAATAAACCAAAACAATTACAACCAAGATATGTTTTTAATAGGATTTGTAATATTTTTATAATACCTTAGAAGGAAATATCCATTATGAATAAAACAAAACAATTACAACCAAGATAAGTTTTTTTTTTAATGTGGAGGAGTCTCACGGAGCCATAGGCGCATAACTCAAAGTTTGATTGTAATGGATAAGGAATTAATTAAATGGGTAATCACCCTCAAAGACATCGAAAAAAATACAACTCTTATGATTATATAGTTGGTTGAGTTAATATCTAAGAATATAGTTTGGTAGAAATGGTTAGTTATTGCAAAATATTTAATCATGGGAGCATAAAAAGGAATATGAGGTTACTATGTCAAAGTTCTTGGATATACTTCCAAACCACCTATAAGAAGAGCATGTAAGGATGATGATTATGCGTTTATTGTTTATTATTTGAATACATCTCCAAAGTATATGGATGATCATAAGTCCCCTAAATTTGATGGGTTTCTACAAATTTATATAGAACTTTGTCGAGAAAGAGCCCCTATGAGTTTATAAGGAAACATTAAATAAATAATCTTTGGTAACCTACATCAATCAAAGATTCAGAGATTCATTATCAAGGTTATAAATCACAATATCATTATAAAGAAATGAAGTCTTATCACTTTGTTAATTCCTCCTACAAAATTCTAGAAAAACCCAAACTCTCTACATTAAACACGTGTACCCAAAATTGTTTACTAGAAAATGGACTTTATTTAGAGATAATTTTTTTAGGATAATTTCATTATTTTCTTATAAGGAATAAAATGGGATTACTCGATAAGACTATAATATCTCTTCATTAAATCTTAACTTGAAAAATAATATGACCAAATGAGGTGGGATTATTTTGTGGCCATAGTAAATACATTGTGATTTGGATCCTACATCATGAATGTTGTTTTCACTTCATGCATTTTCACTAACATATGAAAATCAAAATGATTTGGATTATCTAATCCATACATTCCATGTATTTAAATTTCCTATCAATCCCTTGTCATTTCAAGAGTCATGTAAATATATTCAAGAGGTGCATACTCAAAGAATTGAGAAAAAATTACGAGAAATCACAAAACCTTTGGTCTCAATAACTAAATTCCAAATAATTTTCACTCAAATGTTGGATTGTACAAATGCATATTATTTTGTATGTTTTGTTCCCTCTATGAATTCCTACTAACAATTATAAAAGGCCCTATGAAGTTTTATGTGGGGATAATAAATTGAGTCAAAAATGATTTCATAGAGTTAACTAGGAATTATGTTGCATTATGAGATGATGGGTAGGTATGGGGATTATAATAACCTACCATATGCCTAATATATTTGTGATAAATGGGTTAGTGAAGTTTGGAAGGAAAATAGGTATTAAAGTTAGGGTCGAGAAAAAACAAATTTATTAGATCCCCTTTTAGAGAAAAAATCATAAAAAAAGCTCAATTCTCAATCCCTCAACACTAATTTTCTAATTATGAAAACAAAATGTTCGGTTATGTTGGAAATATTGTTGTTATTGATGTCAAAGGAAATGAGAGACTATAGATGTCCAAGAAGAAGATGTTATATTTATGTGCCCCCACTTCAAATATAGGTAATGATCATGCCCGAGTGAAGATATTTAGGTACACACCATTTTCCCACTTGTGGAGGTAATAAAAGCAAAGGAATATGAAGAAACCAAAATGGGACCACCTTGTGGGTGTAAGATAAAACCTTGAAATGTGTGGAGGAAACCTAACCTTTCCCCTTGATAAAGGGAGATGTTTATTGGTCTTGAAGGTATTAATACAACGTATCTTCCCACATTATGAAAAAATAAAAGGGTTGGACTGGGAAATCACCCCCATGTTCCTTCTTGAACATGTAGGACCTATAAGAAGAGGGATCCCCTAGGAGCACCATAGAAGGGTATAAATAAGTAGACCAATTCATCATTTATTCAATCACTCATTGAAGGCATCAAGATATAATAGGAGTGATGCACTTGTGGAAAATCTTGTAAATTTTGAAGAAGTGGATGAGAAAAGATTGCATAACATTCCAAAAAGGAAGATTTTTAGGCCATCTTAGCATTTTCATCGTAAATTTTGTTCCTATATGTTTCATATCATGACTCTTGGAGGAGATGGAGGAGAGATATTGAAGAACTCATCCAGTATTTATAATTTGTTTCCCTACATTTCAAAAGATATGATCACAATAAGCTAGGGTTTCTTAATCATTATGAAATCAACTTCCAACATGTTAGTATGGATTTTTTTCTATAAATTTTGTTATAGAACATTCTAGACCGTGAAACTTGGAGGAGATGGAGGAAATATATATAAGTACTTGTGTTCCATTTTTTAGATGTTGGTTCACTATATTTTGAAATATATGACCTCAATAAGTTAGAGTCTGTGAATGGTCCCGAAATCAGCTTCAAATATATAAGTATGGAATTTCCATTATAACTTTTCCTCTAGGATGTTTCATACAATGAAACTTAGAGGAGATGAAAAAGAGATATAGAATTAACTATGGTTCAAGTTTCAAATAATGTATCGTTATATTTTAACATATATTCCTTCTGTAATTAATGGTTTCCGAAAGATCTTGAAATCATCTTCAAACAAATTATGGAGCATGTTTGAAGAAGATTGTTAAGCAGATCAAGAGACATAGTATAAAGTAGATTTGAATAATATTTTGGCAAATCTGTAGAGGGAGGTGTTGTATATTGTAAGAGTGTATATTAGGATAGGATTATAATACATAAGGAAGTAGTAGTAGTAGTAGTAGATGAAACAACAGTAGTAGAAGCAAGAGTTGTGTGTCTCCTGTAGGTTGGTACCTACATCTTACTTAGTTGGCACTCACTTGAGGATACTTGTCTCTCTAGTAGGTTGGTGCCTACATATTACTAACTTGGCACTAAGTTGAGGATATTGGTGTTTCCAATAGGTTGGTACCTACATATTTTTAGTTGGTGCTCATTTAAGAGGATTGATGTCTCCCGTAGGTTCGTTCCGACAAACCTTCTAATAGTAGGTTTGTTCCTACATATTCTTGAGTTGGTGCTCATTTGAGGGGATTGGTGTTTTCAGTAGGTTGCTTCCTACAAAAATTGTAACAAAAAGGTGGTGCCTACATGAATTTATGAAGATAAGTTTTTGTGATTTTCTCCTGAAAGTGTTTCCACATTAAATTCTATGTGTTTCAATTTGAGTTTGTGTGTATTTATTATTTTGAAGTTACTAAATAAATGATGAATACTTAAAATTAGAAAAAATATATTATTTTGATTCAACCCCCTTTTATTATAAGAAAATGTACAACAATTTGTGTCTTAAAACAGTTAGACATCTTACATAGATTTTAAATGTGTTCTACCTTAGATGATATATGCTTTGAGAACTAGTATATCCTTTAATGATCATTGCATCTTGTGGACTCCTCTATTAACACAAAAAAAGGAAAAAACTTATCCAATATTATTTATCTCTCAATCCTTAGGATTTATCAAAATGTGTTGATGGATTGGAATGACCACATCAACTATAAAGGAAAACACCCACTTACAAGTCCCAAGTTAGACCTAGTCGTGTTTGGGATGGTTCTTTCGACTAGTTAAGGGCCTAGTTTCTATAATGGTGTATATGTTTTTTATTTTATGTATTTTTGTCTTGTATTCCAAAACAAGAAATATATGGTAAATGGATAAAACTATCCCAAATGGGAGAAAATTTATAAACTAAAGGAATATATATAGAGTTGAACATATCACTATTGATACTAAAAAAATATTTATTTAGTTTTAATAGTGAATCAAAACATCAATATAAGGAAAAACACGAAGAAAAATAGTAACTCTTATGTTATTTACAAAAAATCCATTCAAATTATAATAACAAAAGTTATAAATTCCAATACATAACCTAAAATAACAAGAATAATTCCATACTTTTTGTATTTCAATATCAACTCATATTAAAATCCAACAATTAAGTATTGTAAATGACATATATGTTTCTACAACTTGAATATAAATCAATTTTGAATGATCCATTTATCATTGGAAATAAATAAATAATTCTAAAACTATTTTTCATAAGAATATCTTTCACAATATCACTAAGAAATTCCAAAGGAAAAGTTGTGCAACATTCTATTATCAAAATTGTTTCCAGAAAATTTAATTAGACCCCTTACTCAATCTATTTATAAAATAGCATACAAAATTAAGCAAGGATTTCCCACTACCACCACCCTTTTAGGATTTTATATATTTAGACCAATTACTCAATCCATTTATACAATAGTGTAAGCAAGGGATTCCCACTACCACCACCCCTTTCGGCATATATATCCCAAAAGCTAGGAGACAACAAAAATGAATAATTGTTTAAAATTAACTATCATTCTAAAAGTAAAACTATATTATCTTAACATAATTTTAAAACTAGAATTATTAAGGAAATCAGCAAGTTCCTTCTTATAACTTTTCCCGATGTGTATGATATTCCATAATCTTGGTTGGGCATCCATCTTGTAATTTCTTGAAATATACTTCAACATTAGAATCTTTTTTCAATTTATTTATCTAGCTAATTTTTTATCTCGTTAGTTAAATTGTTTGTCCACACAACCAATTCTATAAGTTAGTATATGAAGATGCGATGTTCATGTTCTACTTTTTCAATCATTTTTCGTTTCCTTGCTCTACCTTGATCCATGCTCGACATTAGAGATCATGCATTTGATTGGCTCTACACTGTTCAAATTATCTAGAGTTGGTGTCTTAAATATGTCCATGGTATTATCCACACATTATCAGTAGATCCCTGGATTGTAGCACAAGATTGCTGGACACTTTTAATTGCTTCATTCACCATATCATGAGTAGTTTCCTGAGTGCTTTTCCGAGATTTAATTTTAGTTGATTCTTTCTTTTCTATCACAATAGATTGTTAGGGGATTCCATGTAGTGTTTTTTCTACTAAATAAGTTCCTCAAAGTGATTCCAATTCATCTTTTACTCATCTTCAAAAAACTCAACTTCATTGGTGAACCTAGACATACTTTCATGGTGCTACTGCAATTCCTCCAATTGTGTAAAATGGTTCTTTTCCCATATTTAATTTTAGTTGATTCTTTCTTTTCTATCACAATAGATTGTTAGGGGCTTCCATGTAGTGTTTTTTCTACTAAATAAGTCCCTCAAAGTGCTTCCAATTCATCTTTGACTCATCTTCAAACAACTCAACTTTATTGGTGAACCTGGCCATACTTTCATGGTGCTACTGCGATTCCTCCAATTGTGTAAAATGGTACTTTGTAGAATGGTATTTCTTGTCATGGACTAATTTTCTATATGATAAATCAATAAATGCAACATGCACACACATACACGTGTATGTGTATTAGGTTATTCCTAAGGATCAATTCACTATTTGATAGGTGTTCTTGTCGTCTCTACCAATTTCCAATTTATCTCCTTATTCACTTAGTCATTCTTAATATCACCTATAATCAGACATAGTTATTGCATCATAACATTGTTAAATTTTTGCTACCATGAATATTTTATATTATCAATCTAACAAAAAAATGATGGGATACATCCTTTGATATAGTTACCCGTATCAAATAGCCAAGGGTTTTAAAAGTAATTCTATTTTAAAATCATTCCTTTAATTAAAATATTATAACTATTAAATATGTATTTAATTTTATCATTTTAGAAATATTTAAAATCAACAAGCTAGATTTGTGGCAGTTTAGACTTTCTCTAAGTATGGAAAAAATTTCAAATGGGGGAAGAGTGCAAATTACCTGAAAAAATCAATATATATAAAGAACACTTTGACAACTCTACATAAGTTCATCATTTAAGAATGTTCATCTTTGTAAGAATAACCTTGAATTGCCTAAATATGATTTTATTTTCCCCTAGATTTATATAAATCTTTACTAATTTTATGACTCATATCTCTTTTTATTAAATTTTATTTATAATTTTTTATGGTTTACTACATAACAATTACATGTGAATTCATGGGTAAAGTTAATTACTTAGATATTCTAGTATATAAATATCTGCAACCTGGGTTGTGTGTATCAATAGTATTGGAAGAGACAATAACTTTCATTTATTGATGCAATCTCAAAGTATGCAATCTTTCTTTCAATAGTCGTATTCATGTTCAATAACAATAACAATAGTCTATACATGTTTCAAGTTTACTAAGTAATACAACTAATAGATAGAAAACAATGTATGAAAACAATTTATATTAGAAGATCAATGAATATTGCTTTGAATATCAAGTTGAACCTAAAAATAAGGTAATTTCATTATTGTCATGTAGATTGATGTGTCTAAAACACCCATGCAATTTAAAACATGTATAAAATGTCGACATAATTGTGCAAATCATTACTCGTTCTTTCCAATATAAATCCTTCAAAAATCTATTTATAAACATGGTTAATACACTAAAATAATTTATCTACATTCTTAAGTACACCATGTATATAATAAAATTCTCTTAATCCCCGAATATTCCATTTAGATATTTAGCCATGACCTAAATATATGGTTTAACAAGTCCTTGATTTTAAGTGTGAACTAATTCTTTTCAAATTATGAAAAGTGAGTTTATTTTTGAACGTATAGACTACCTCAAAGTGATAGGCAATTTTAAATGTGAGATGATATTTAAATAAATTAATTAAGGATATGAAGTTATGTGATTGGTTTATAAAGAGTAATGGGATTAAATTTAAGTTTTATTAAGTTTTATCTCTTTGTTGTTTAGTGAGATTTAATAAAAGAAGTTTTTAATATTGTTACTAGAAATAATCTATGTAATAGATTAGAATAGCTAAAAGTTCCCTTCGATTTGAGAGTTGTTGCAATAAGGTTATACAAGAATGTTATTCGCAAGATTAAGAACACAAAGGGTTGGTCAAAATATATCAATTGTAATATTGAATTTAATTAAAGTTCCCCCCTCTCCCATATGTTTTCATCATTTACATTGTTAATCACAACAAGGAAAAGGCCATATAGTGGAGGTTATAGTGGAATCCCATAAAAAAAGAGGCCAAAAAATGATTTAGCGGAGGTTTCTAGTGGAGGCGAGTGAGAGGAGGTTTTAATGGATATTTGTAATCGGTTTGTTTTCACCAAAAATGTACCAATGTATTACCTACTATATTGCACCAATGCGTACCTAAATAATATTACACTGAAACAGAGAAAATATAAGTCAACAAAAAATTAATTTAAAAACTCGCAATATTGAAAAAATCATCAATCGGTTCATCTATATGTATTAGACGCAATGATGCATTTATAGTATGATGACCCAATGTGTTTAATACATCCAAATACACCATGCTTTCAATTTATATTTTAATAGGAAATCTAAAATTTGTGCGCACGATAACAACAAACGCACTAGTGCATGTATAATAAATAAACACATTGCATTCTACGACAACCAATTTCATTGCAAAATCCATTTAAATTACATTTACAAACCCTGCTTGATGGTGCGTCATTATAATATATATTCACCGGTGTGTTTGTATTTTCCAAACACACTAGTTATAAACATTAAAAAATCGCTGGAAAACCTATTATTTTTTTAAAACCCTATTATCTGGTGCGTTAGGTTGTAATATCCCCAAAAATTGAAAAAAAAAATTAGTAGGCTAGTTAAACTACCTATGCGAAACATTATTTAACTTGCGGAATATACATATATTAAATGTACAACTGTTTTGGTCATAAGTTGTTCTTACATTTTACTATCTTTCTCTTATTTAGGATTGTTACTGTATTTTACTTTCGAATTCATTGTGTTGATTACTAAATGTTTCTTATGGTTTTACTTTACTGTATAAGTGTTATTTACTTGTTTATATACTTTTTCATTTATGCGTAAGTTTATTGATTATTTGGAAAGTCCTAACTTAACTTTGTTTGTGGAAAGAAAGTGGGCAGAGTGGCAGGACTCATTCTCCCACGATGGTTTGAGAGGTAAAGTGTTTACTTGTCTGTAGGCTTACTTAGTTCATTTGGAACTAATGCACCTTTTTCATCTTACTTGCAATTTTACCTTGCGATGATAAACTAGATTACTTAAAACTGAAGCTTTCTCATTGAATCCCTATTGTTTATCATTAGGTAATTACTGATCAATTATTCTTATCCTATCCTATTTGCCTTTCATGTTTAATTTAATCTAAGTCTTAACATATCTTCTAATTCTATTTGCAGGTTATAATCTTGGTTTAAAGATCAGACCTTGGATTTTATAAATGATTATTATTTTACCATGGCATATTTCATATGCCATGGTTCTTAAGCTTGAAGCTTAGTGAAAGGACAAGCATAGTTTAAGGCTTAAGACTATGGTTATGCGATACCCATTATATAAAATACTTGGTATTTAAACTTTGGGTTGGCACGTATATTGTATTGACTATACATTACACAGAACCTTGATATATATTATACTTTGTAATATGCTTTGGGGTGGCCCATTAACATATGGTTGAACCATAAAAGATTGTGGTTTAAGTCTTGCAAGGGGATGGAGACCAACGTTAATGCATTGTTTGCAAACTATGGAGAATTTGGTTTTATGTTGATAGTGGACACCAAATTGGCGCCATTAATGCTTCTTGGGGATCGTGGTAGACCCAACATAGGGTTTGGATTCCACGATGACTTGTCATTTCGTTTTGGTTGATTGGGGTTTGGTGTTGGCTTTGCGCAGGGGAAAAAATGGAGGCAACTACTGGTTTTAACGGAGGTATGCTTTGTTGGTTTCATGAAAGAATTTAATGTTTATCTCGTTGCTTGTAAACAGTCCATACTTCTCATCCTCGATTTTCTTTGGTGTTTACAGGTGACAGGGTCGGCGAAGAGCAGTGTGGCTCAAAACTTGGCGATTGGTTCGTAGGTGATGCCAAGGTTTAAGTTAAGCATGTCAATAAGCCTACGCTTGTTATCTCTTGTCCTGAATGAGTTTCATCCTCATCATTTGGTTTGGGGTTTCTATGTGAGGTTTTGATGCACCTTTAGGCCTGTGTTAATAGACTTGGGTTTTTAGATTTATTAAGGCTTTTAAGCCGTGGAGCGAATCTTAGTGCCTTTATAGGCTCTATGTATATATTTATGTTATTGTAACTTGTAATTTGGATTTGGGGCTTTTATGCCTAGGAAACACCATTGCTTGCAATGATGCCATAGCCCTTGGCACAACTAGGAAATGCATGACTTGCATTTCTGGAAAAAATTGTACATAATTATATACTGCGTTTATGAATTGGAAATGGTTATTACATTTACTGTGTATGTGTTGAATTTATACCATGCTATTTTTTTTACTTTGTGGGTTAAATGTGCCATTCACCTTCATTGATGGACTGTGTATTAAGTGCTTTTATCTAGCTGTAATAGTTGACAGCGTTTGGGTAGAGGCCATGCCATGTATGGCATGACCCTTCCCCAAATTTGTTGTGATAGATCTGAATGGTTTCCTTACTATTATTATTTCATTGATCAGTATATAATGTAGATTGTGAAAAATCCATGGGTGTAATCCCACGATGGACTTCGGCATTGTATACTGAATTTTAAGGGACTGTGTGTTTTAATTAAATTAATTTGGCCGAAGTCGTGACTACAGCATAGGGGAAGAGCTTAAGTCTTATGACTTCGCTGTAGCATAAATGTTTGTTATTAAAAGTATTGAGGTTAATAATATAGCCTGCATACCCTCTGTGTATAGTGTGGCCATGATTATTGTAAACAAATACCCACAGTGTTCAATCCTATTCGTGGTTGATGTAACGAGTTGTATTTTTATGTGGATGTGAAATTGGGGCTTGGATGCCCACAGGATTTTATTCCTGTCGACCCTTGTAATTACTTGGAACTATGTAGATATTTCGATATGGTTTATAAAAGGGAAACAATTTATGTGTATGAACTTATTTTGGGGTTTTTAATATGATGGTTTCGTGGTTATGTAACGATTAGAAATGATAGTCTATAGGATTTGTTCCTGCGACCTTATGTAATTACTGAGCGCATTAATTAATGATTATGGTATTATTTTGGTTAATTTTTTTACTATGGTTGTGATTGATGTTTAAATGAAACAATTCGATTTTTATGGCACAAGTTTCATTTCTGTGGATTTATGTTATAATATTGTGGATTTTAAATAATGAAAAGAGACTTAATCTTTGGACCAAATAATGGTCACGATACTCACTCTGTTTGTTGTTTATGATGATGTTAATTTTAATGTCCAATGATTTAGCAATTATCTTGTATTTAAATATGTAGACCCTGCAAGGTCTTTACTGGTATATTTATCTTAGGAATAATTATAGTTTGTACTTAATTGATTAGATTCATAATTCCATTCTATAACTGTTAATGTATATTTATAGATAGTATTTTGATTTGTTTATTGTTGATGTCTATATATATATATATATATATATATATAGTAGTTCAGTTTGTAGATAATATCTTAGGTTATCTAGGTTGTAAGTTTATACTTATAGGTATATATATAACTTACCTCTGAACTAGTTTATGTAATTCTAAAACATGCCTCTGCTGACAAATGGAATATGTCAGCAGAGTATAAAGACCAAAGGATTAGATAATTAACAGTTTTGGAATAAAACCTAGTTTGTACTTAACCTCATTTCATCAATAAAACTAATACAGGAATTAAAACTAGGGTGCAGAACCCTTGATGAACATTTGTAAATAAATTAAACTTGCAGAAGTAAACTAATAAATAAACCCTGGATAAACCTGGTATAGAAAATCACTTACAGTCTAGGGTTAATATTTTAAAATGCAAACCCTAGTAGATTTAAATAGAGAAACATATACATTGGGTTAGGAATTGCAATGTAATCATTTAGCTAACATAGCTAGTATTTATTCTAGGAAAGTAGAATAGACAACCTAGGGCTTCATACCTATAACTTGAATCTCTGTTAATGGTTGAACCTGCACACTCAAATAACCAACATTAACAATTCAAGCCAAATCTAACCTCTGTTATTTATGACCAAATCACTTGGGAACTACCATGTTCCACCAAACCATGAACCTCAACCTTTTCTGGTTTTAATTTAGACCCCCCTGAGCTGGAATCCAACATGCAAGTAGCTTAGAGATGCTAAGGTAGGGTTTCCTATCTAGTATATCAAGTCTAGATTAGTTCTCATTTTTCCTTTCAGGAAAATATTCTCCAATAATTCTCTTGAGAGAAAAACAAGCAGATAATGACTCCTCCAATTGATAGATCAGAACCCCAATATTTTCCTTGGCTTGAGTCTTTAAAGACAAACTTTTTAGTCAAAGGGACAGTTATATCAAGAAACCTTGGTTTCTTGATTTAACCCTTTTCAATTACTTTGGGTAATTATTAATATTTTAACTTAGGAACTTTCAACTAGTTCCTAATTAGACATTGTAGGTTTTGGATTATTTATTATCTTTACATAATAAATAATAATGGATGGAACTTTTATTTCTTTCTTTTATCATTAATATTATAAATATATTTAATTCTTTATACATACCATGTATAAAGTAAACAATAATATAACACTTGTTAACATTTGTCTTTGGGCATCATATACCATGATCCCTAGACTTAATGACACTTCTTCATTAAGGTCAAGTAGGTAGATGGTTTATGTCTACTAGGCTAGGAAACTCTAAACATCCATGCATGTTAGATTTCCGTCATATAACATGGTAGTTCTTTAGTACTTGATGAAAATACAGAAATTCAAAATTTCATTTAATCACTTATAAATAAGTATGATGAGATCAATATTTTTCTCAAGTCATTTTCACTTGGAAGTTATTAAATTCTTTTCAGTAACCCCTAGCGCTTATCAAATCCCATACTCAATGCTTTAACAGGGAGTTACAACTTAGTGCAATTCCAAATCTCTTCACTCAACACTAATGCTAGGATGTACTTGTACGATACACCTAGGGATACAATGGCCAAGGATCTAATGCTCTAAAGCTTATGCTCAATGCAAAACATCTCATCAATCATGTACTTTAGGGTCCATTCCCAACACAAATCATCAATCACTCTTGTGCTCCAGAGCTTCCCGCTTAACACAAAACATCTCATCAATCATGTGCTACAAGGTCCATGCCCAACACAAAACAAGCATATATATGTGTGTGTGTGTGTGTGTGTGTAATTGGCTTATGCCCAATATATAAAACAAATCATCATGTTCATATGCAGTGGGGTCTTCGACCCAATATATCAAAATAAAATATCAAGTCAACATCATAATCAATAGGCACATGCCTATAAGTGTTAGGTCCAAAATTCGGCATATTATACAGGTTTTCCACCTGCACGAGTGTGTTTGTATTTACCTAATGCACCAATTGTAAACATTAAAAAAATCATTGGAAATATTGTTAATTTTTAAAAAATCCCTATTATCTAGTGCATTGGGTTTTCCTCGCGTGGCGGTGCGCTATACTTGAAATGCACTAAAACATGGTTTAATAAAAAAACAAACCATGTGGTAAAATTCATTTTTACCACTACTTAGTTTGTTTTCACCCAAGAGCACTGGTGCAAAACTTTACTCACTTGGACACCCTAACATACGTGATCTACGTGGGCACATTCTTCATCCTTATAAATATTCAAATTAACGTGCAGTGAATCCTTCCTCGATGATTGGTGGGTTCAAAGCAATTTGTGAATAAGAAGCCACATGTACATTAATCCATAAAAAGCACTTGATAGTTGTTAGGATATTTAGACACTTAGGAGTTAGTTAAGATCAACTTGTGTAATATATCTGTTAGGTAAAAGTGTATTTCTTTAGTATGCATTAGTATGCATTTGTAAATATTCTAATCCGACGGTCACGATATGTTCTAGACATAGAGTGATCCGACGGTTCAACTTCTCTTAGATCATACCTACCATTGATCCGTGGCTTAACACCCGATTGGTCTATGATCTCTATTTAAAGAGCATAGAGGGTCCTTGGCTAGTTGATCGATTATGAGAAGCTCATGTAACTTTCTTTCTTTTGCATAATAAATTGCTCCGAAGTAGCTATTTGGCCGGGGCCGTGGACTGTTTCCCTCTCGAGGGTTTTAACCACGTGACAAACATTGGTGTATTGATCTGTGATCTGTTTGTGTGAAGCAGCTATTCTTGGTGTTCGGTCCTTTGGGAGTACCCTGTGTACCCTAACATGGTATCAGAGCTTTTATGAAGAGCCGCTTTCGGTTTTGATCGAGATCTAGAACCGGTGTTGCCGAAACTTTAAAAGGGTTTCTAGTTCTGGTTTTTTCTGTGCATTTGTGACCTGTGGGAGCTGTTCCATTGCGTCCGGAGCACCGTTTCCATTGGAAAATAGTTTTCGTTTCACCGAAAACTGTTTCCGTTTGTTCCAGAAACACCCATTTCGGCAAATCTGAAGGTATAATGTTACAGTGACGGTTTTGTTTTTTTTTAAATATCTCATATTTTATCAGTTTATTATTAGATCATTTTTTGTTTTAGTCTCGGACTGTTGTGTTCCCTGGCTGCGTATGCTCTTTGCCGTGCACCTTGCGCGATCGCGGCAAATCAGAAACAGCGAGGGAAAGTTTTTTTTTCTTGTCTTTTCGGCTACGTATGCTCTTTGCCGTGCACCTTGTGCGATCACGGCAAATCAGAAACAGCGAGAAAACTTGAAAAGTTAGACTTTCCGGGTAAGCTAACCAAGATCTAACCCCATTGTGTGGAAAAAGTTTTTTTTTGTTTTTAGTTTTTTTTTGTGAATTGCAGGAAATGAAAGCAAGCACGGAAAACGAGAGAGAAGAGTAAAAAAAAAAAAAAAAAAACCCCCTTCCTCTTTCCATACTTTTACATAACTTTTAAACTTAGCTCACTTGGTCCAAAGTTGCTTTACATCTTGATAAGTCTTGAGTTCAAGTCTCATCAAGTTACTTTTTAGTGCATGCAATTTCTATTTTCAAGTTACTTTATTGTAAAAGTGCATCTCACATTAATAAAATAAAATAAAAGTGAGTCACTTAAGTCTTTTAAATTATTGCCGCACTATACATTATTGTAAAAGTGAATCTCACTTATTCTACAAAAGTGATTCACTTAAAAGCAACTTTATTGTAAAAGTGATTGTCAAAGGTAGATCTTTGGAAGAGGGGGGTTCTTTTTTTTAACTGGTCAAGTCAATATCTGCCACGTCACTATTGGGGA
>LPNX010290701.1:246700-259572 GCA_001517045.1 Pseudotsuga menziesii
ATGTTTTTAACTAAATCTTATATTCAAATATTCTTTGTGAATGTAATTGAATCTAACTATTTTAACAATTTTACTATAATTCTTTTTATTTATATTACCTAACTTAGGCATGTTTAGAGGTTTATGTTGTTCAAGTTTGCAATTATAAAAATAATAAAAATAAAAATCATAAATTAATGACATTAAATGTTTTTTTTTATAACTGTAAACTAGATATATTAATTACTTTGATATGGATTTTTATTTTAGAATTTGGGGTGGACTTCAACCTATATGCTTTTGGAGGATGAGAAAAGTGTACCATCCAGAGCAATTTGTGAATAAGAAGGGACATGTTGCATTATTGCATAAGAAGCACTTGATAGTTGCATTATTTTAATTATTCAACTTCAATTAATTATTTTTAATTTAAAATTTTATTACCTTAAATAAATAAGGAATAAATAAGGTGATATAATGTTTTTAGCTAAATCTCCTATTCAAATATTCTTTGTGAATGGAATTGAATCTAACTATTTGTAACAATTTTATTTGATTGCAATGTTACTAAGAACAAAGATCAACCATATTTAATTAGCATTTAGAATTCTTTTTAGTTATAACTTAGGCATGCTTAGAGGTTTATGTTGTTAGAGTTGGCAATTATTATATACCATAAAACTTGTTCTTATTGTTGAAACTAGAGAATATTAATTGGGTTGATAGGCCTTTGGGAGTTGCTCAAAATTTCAAATATATATATATATATATATATATATATATATATATATATATTCCAAAGAAAAGAATCCTTTATTCATTGAATAACATGGACTGTTCATAAGAGCTTACATCACTGTACCTTAGTGCACATTAGTTTCATAGCTTACATCATTCCATCTCTATGCATATTAGTTTGAGCATTGATTTATACAAAAATACAACTAAAGCTCACATGGCTTTGAGTTCTTCATCCTTCCACTGTGCTCATCTGTGAAAACATTTCTCTCAAATACTTCAGTCTATGCTTCCTTAGCACAAGCCCGAGCCTCAGCATCCTTTGTGTCATGATTTTCTGTGTGTGAACTATCTTCTATCATTCGCAAAACCGTTGGTGATCCTGTATTTTTTGACCCTATTTTTATATTGGAGAGAAAAACATAGTGGTTTCATCTATGGCAACAAACTCACCTTATATTATTCCTAGTTGTATTGCTAAAGCTTGCTTAGACAGGGTATCAGCCTCTGTGTTGAATTCTTTATATATTTGGTTAAAAAGGACTGCTTCAAAGGTCGGTTGGAGAGCTCGTATTGCCTTCAAGAGGTTTTGCAAGTGGGGAGCTCTTATGTTATTCCTCCATGTTCCTGAATCTATTACTATTTTGGAGTCCCCGTAGATATGCAACCTTTGAATCTATTTGTCACTTGCTATCTTCATTGTAGCCCATAGCCCTGATAGTTCTGCTTTGTTGTTTGAAGCTCTTCCCAATCCAATATTGAAGGATATTTTATTTGTCTCATCCAAGAAAATTATGCCCCCTGCTCCTCCTATAGGAGGGTCTCCTTGACTAGCACCATCGAAAAAATCCCAAGGGTAGCTCTTATCAAAATCTAGGGGCTTGATAGCTCTTTTTTTTCCTTTCTTGGGGAAGAATTGGTGCTCTTGAGCCTTCTGCACCATCATATTTGTTGTGATGTCAATGGGAGTCCAGATATTTTTAAAAATTGCTCTATTATGAGTCTCCCAAATGGTGTATACAAAGAGGACAGGAAAAGCAACGTAATTACATACCGCTTCATTGGCCCACCAGTCTTTGGTTGTCTTCTCCCAATTGCCTTCCGTGGTATCTATGCTTTCTTGAGTGATAGCCCACGTTGCGTTGTTCCAAACCTGCCCTAAATAAGTACAATAACCAAAACAATGAGAAGTAAGTTCTCCTCCTGATTTACACAGAGAACAAAAACGTGGCCCTTGGAATCCTCTTTTCCTCAGATTTTCCCATGTTAGTAATTTGTTGTTTAGCACCAACCAAAAGGTGAGTGTGGTTTTCAAAGGGAAATTCAATTCCCACAACACTCCCCACCACCATGCTTTGTGACCTTCAGTTTGACCTAATATTCCAATTTCATAACCATTTTTTGTTGTATAATCCCCATTTTTTGAGTTCCTAGTCCAAATCAGTTTATCTTGATCCTCCTCATCAAGGTTAATGAAATTAATCTCCAGTAGGTTCACAAATTTGTTCCATCTCTCTACTTCATTACCCTCCATGCCCTGCTCTTCAACAGTTTTCCATTTTGTTCACTATTGGGTAGGATGAGTGTCAATTATGGCATCTGCAAGCTTGAAGCATCTATGTTCTCTCAGTTTGTTGATGACTGTAACGGGAAGCTTGTAATATTCCCCAACACCTGCCCAGGTGTTTTCTCCAATCCTGACACTCTTTCCACTTCCAATTTCCCATGATGTCCAATTTCCAATGAGGGGAAAGGCTAGAACCATAGCTTTCCGTCCCACAGACCCGTTTTTGAAGGACTTGTTTGGGGTTCTAAACCAATCAATCAGAGTCATATCAGGACAGTATTTGGAACATAAAACTGTTCCCCAAAGGGTGTCTGTGTTTTGGGCCAACCTCCATAAGGATTTGGATGCTAGCACTCTGTAGAAGAGATCAGGGTTTTTAACACCCCACCTACCAAGCTCCTTTGGTAGAGCAATGGTTGTCCATTTGGCCAAGGGTATGCCTTCATTTTTTTTGCTAGCCGTCCATAAAAGGAGAAGAATTTTTTCTTGATCTTAGTTAGAATCCCCTTGGGGATATAGGCTATTGAATCCCAGTAGACTGGGATGCTTTGGAGAACTGCCTTTATTAGCACTAACCTTCCACCTCTGGATAGAAACTTGTTTTCCCATGCTGAGACTCTTGCTTCAACCTTTTGATAAAGCCATATCCAATCTTAGAATCCATAACTGTTAGGTTTTTGAGAAAACCCTAGATACTTGAACCCATCTAACATAGGAGAGATAGGGTAAGAGAGAATTTATTTAGAATGTTGAACTAAGTCTGTTGAGCATTCCTTGTGAACTATCAATGACTTGTCTATGTTTACTAGAATTCTTGTAGCCTTCTTATACTTCTCAATTAAAGCATCTAACTCCTTCAAATTTTCCTTAGTGCCTGTACCAAAGAGCAAAACATCATCCACAAAAAGTATGTGTGTGACTTCTTCCTCACTTGAAACCTTAAACCCCTCAATATTTCCTTCTCTTTTTGCTTTCAAAACCAGCCTGCTTAATGCATTGACAACTATGAGGAAGATAAAAGGAGATAGTGGGCATCCCTGTCAGATTCTCCTTGTAGGTCTGAAGAAAGTTGACGGGGTTCCATTGATTAGTACTGCAAAGGAAGTAGATTGGATGCATCCCATTATCCATTCTACTATTTCCATATCCATCCCTAGCTGGATGAGGATAAGCGTGATAAAAGTCCAATTTACTCGGTCATAGGCTTTGGACAAGTCTAGCAGGGATGATTTTAAGGAACCATACTTATTTAAAAGTGTATAAATGTTGGCGAATCTTACCCATTCTTAAAATTCCAACTATAAAATGTTTGGCAATATTTTTCAAAAAATATTTTAATTTCCAAGGATTTTATATCGTTTATATAATAATTTGGCTATTTTTTGGGTGAAAATTTTTTACCTCATCAAAATTGGGTGAAATAGGGCTTCAAAAAATGCAAAATGGCAAATCTTTTTTTGGAGAAAAACATGGAAAAATAGCCCATTGGGCTAAATTTCGCCCCTAAAATTATCCCTGAAGTCTAGTCTAAGACAAAAACAACTGTGTTTATCTTTTTTGATGGAGTGGATTGTTTCATGAAGCAAGGACACCGCATCCAAGATTTGTTAGTTGTGCAAAAAAATGAATTGCTCTTCTAAGATTACTTTGCTCAGGATAGGTTTTATTCTTTGAGAAATCACCTTGGCTATGATCTTGTAAATCATGTTACAAAAGGAGATTGGTATGAAGTCATTAAAGGCTTCAGCCTTCTGCTTCTTCGGGATCAAGGTGATGAAGGTGGAATTGATGCTCCCAAGAACCTTACCAGCCTTTCGAGATTCCTTGACCACTCCTAGGATATCTTCCTTCATTTGTTCATAAAACCCTAGGAAGAATTCTAGGGTGAATCCATCAGGTCTCAATATTTTTCCTTTTTGGAAAGATTATAGCACTTGCTTTATTTCCTTGGTTAGTTCCTCATTCATTTCCTCAGTGATTGCTCTAGGAAATAGATCTAGGACCTCCAGGATCTCTGCAATTGGGCATCCTCTGGCTCTTTGAATAACCCTTGAAAATAATCTACTGCTGCTTGAGATTTTTCTAGGAAAGACCTAGCCCAAGTCCCCTGGTTTGACCTAATTCCATAGATTTTGTTAATTCTCTTCCTCTAGGAGGCATATCTATGGAAGAAATTTGTGTTCTTGTCCCCTTCCTTCAACCAGAGGGATCTTCTCTTAAGCCTCCATTTCTGCTCTTCTTGTGATAGTAAAAGATCCTTATTCCCTTCCAACTTTCTTAAGCCCTCAAGTTGATCTATGTGAGCACTCCTTCATTAGAGGAAATTTGGGGTCTAAAATGGGCCTCATAAGAAAACGTGCCAAAATAAGTTTTTGTGAGTTGGAATTCAAGAACCAATAGAATTTCAATAAAATAAGTCAACCATAATGGTTGAATTGACATATTTGTCATTAAAAAAAACTACTTTTTTTGTTCGTATTTTCGACATATCTCATTGTGTTTTTACTCAAATTTCGATTGGGAGAGCTCGTTGGATGCGGAATCAAATTCCACATCCAACGAGCTCTGCCGATCGAAATTTGAGTAAAAACATAGCGATATATGTCGAAAATACGAACACAAAAAGTAGTTTTTTTCTTTCTTCCTCCAAAATTAATCAATATTATTTTATTATTTTAACTATTATTTTATTATTTTCCTTAGGAGGCCCATTTTAGACCCCAAAATTCCTCTAATGTCTTCATTGTTCTCATAAATCTCTTTCATATGTTCCTCTACCTGTCTCATTTCCTCTTTTTGTGTTTTCCTAAACCTCACATCCCATTCTTTTGAGATCTTTTTTACCTTTTCCAAATTGTCATCAAACTACTACATAAGAGAGTGATTATGAACTTCCTGTAAGGGTCCCCAGGCTTCTAAAATTAGGTTTCAGTAATCTTCTTCTGCCACCCACCATGGTTTGAACTTAAAAGGGGAGGGGGGTTTCTCCTCTAGGGACCTGATTGTTAGAACTATTGGGTGATGGTTTGAGTTTCCTCCTATTTCCACAACGTCTTGCAGAATGAGATCATTCCTAATTAGGTTTTTTGAAATAAAAAACCTATCCAATCTTTTTGAAATGGCCTTTTCACCCCCCCCCCCCCCCCCTTATGTTTCTCCATGTGGGTACTAGTTTTAGAGGAGCCAAATCTATTAGCCCTTTTTGGTCAAAGAGGTGATTAAAAAAGGGTCTTAATGCATCTCCTCTAGCATTTCTGCTCCAGGTTTCCTTAGTGGTAAGGGTTAAGTTGAAATCACCTCCTATAATCAGGTCCGGGAGGTCCAACGCTCTTGATTTCTCTAATTTCTCCCAAAACTCCTTTCTATCATAGAAGGGTGCGTATGTATTGAGGATGCAGAAGTGTTTCCCCATCTCACTATCTTCTAACTCTCTACCCATAATGGACCCATAACGTTTAACAGAGATTAATCTAACTGTATGGTCCCATGTTGTTGAGGCTCCTACTGAATGACCTTCTACATCACTACTTGTCATTTCCTAGTCCCCAATGCATTCCATGATTATTTCCTCGTCCTTTCATCCTTCTGTCATGGTTTCTTGCAAAAGTAAAAATGTTGGTTTTGTGTTGGCTAAAAGCCTCTTCAAGGCATTTCTTTTGGAGGTCGCCCCTATCCCCCTGATATTTAGGGAGAGGATTTTCATTTTATAACCCCTTCTGGGACTTTTTCTCTAAGTGCCCCTACGATTGTGGTCTGTTTCCCCCATTTAATTTCTAGCACCTTCTTCCGTAATCTTTTCTATAGTAACTCTACTTCCTTCATATTCACCACCTTTCTGCTTCTTATCACTCCCTTTGCTTTCTTGGCAAGTTTTCTTATCCCATGGTTCGTCAAGCGCATTGTATACTCCATCCTTCATAATGCTCTTAGTCACAAGCCCATCGTCCTTATTACCCGGTTCCTTTCTTACTGAATGTTTTTTGAAACGGGCTTCCTTCCCTATTTTTGGGCAGTCCCTCTGCAGATGTCCTACTTCACGACATCCGAAACATCGGAACGAGACCTTCCAATAATCCAATCGTTGACGCCACTGGCTATCGTGCATTTTATTATCAGTTCCTCATACAGTCCATTCCTTAGATCCATCTCCACTAGGATTTTTGCGCACCTTTGATCAACTTTCGTGTCCCAACCATCTTCCAATGCCATGGACTTTCCTAATTTATTCCCTATCGCTTGCAGGTATTCTTCTTCCCAGAACACCATGGGAAGTCCTGGAAGAATTACCCATATATGTTGCTTGTTGTGTGGCTCCTTCATAGCGTCAAAATCAATCCACCATTTCTACAAGATAAGCTTGGACAGTCCTCATTCCCATTTTCTATCCAACAATTTGTGTATGTCTTCTTCCTTTTTAAGCTTCAATAAAAACCATCCACGGGGCAACACATGTATATCAAGTATGTATCCCAACTCGCTTTCCCAATTGCTGCTAACCCAACCCTGCATTGCTTCCTTACCTGGATTTTTCTCGCAAAAGCGTCCTACCAGAGCTAAGCTTAAGTATTCTGGTATCTGTTTTATCTGAATGTCTCGTCTTACTGTTAACTCTGCGATTGTCTTTTGTGGTCTGATGCCCTTATTTTTCCTTGGTTTTTTCATGCTGATGCTAGTAGGATCGTGGCTCATGAATGTATTACCTGTGCCATCATTTTTAAAATGTGCCCCATTTACTGGCTCTACCTTTTGTTGTGATTATATCCTTTGCACTTCATCAGCCATTTTTTCCGTCTACTCTAGCATGCAATGTACTTCATCATGCATGCTGAAAATTGCCCCCTCCTCGTCATTTGTGCTATAATCCACTTCATCCAATTGCATCTTGGATTGTAGCTGCCTTCTCCCTTCATTGCGGTGAGTTTTGTCTCCACGATCCCCATCCGCCTCATAAAAAATTAAAAGATGAAAAATCTGCTTCTGTTGCCACCTTGTTCCGTCCTTATTTCGCCTACCTCACCTTCTACTCCTTCTGCCTTGCCATAGAGCTCCATGGCGCCAATATATATATATATATATATATATATATATATATATATATATATATATATATATATATGATGACGATGATGATGAATAGATAACTAGTAGTTGATGCATAGACTAGGACAGTAATGATCGCCCTAGTTGCCAATAGGAATGGGCTTGAGGTTGGATTGTCTACATGAATCACTTGGAACACCTTTCACTCCCCTGCGTGCAAGAGATTTGTATTAAAAAAAAATGGTTGATTAGTGATGAAAGTTTCGGTAGGTTGTTGGCTCACAACAAATCTCCACCTTTAGATAGGTTTGTTAGATGAATCTTCTTTGTGGTATATGTCAAATCAAAGCATAGCCACGTTCCATCCTTAATTAGGAATAAAATAGCCCCTAAGTTGTAGTTGATGAATGGTTTATAAATAGATAATCATAACCAATGCATGAATTCATGGATAACATATAATTTGGAGTAGACTAGTAATTAGCTCATAAATAAGTATAATTTCATTGTACTTATAATCTATAGCATTCACCAACCACAAATTAACTTGTTAGGCTAGAATCATCCTCAATTTTATTTGTAATAATCAAAATGGTATCTACATAGGGAAAACCTTATAGGCTAACCTTCCTTTTCCTTCTTTTGCACATGGTTCAGATTCTCCGTCATGACGAGTGTTGTGATTCCAACATAACCCTCATGGTTCAGATTCTCTGTAATTACATATTCAAAAGAGATTAATAGTTGATCCGTACAATGAATAATCTTTGATCTGATTTAAGTTGGCTTCACATATACGGTACGTATAATAATAACAATATTTCACATGGAGGGGATCGTTTGGGCTTTATAAAAGGCCTTTGGAATGGCAATCAACTCCAATGAAACGGTTGTCAACATTGATCAGATATGAAACATTGAAATGTGATCGTTTTGTTTGTTTCTCTTTAAAATATGATTATGATGGGCTACAGCCATTGGCACATGCCCACATTCTTCATACACTAATCACGGTTGATGGCACATAATGTGATGCAACACGGCTTCGTACAGACGAATGGAACATATATATATGAAAGGTCGAAATGGAATAATTATAGTATAATATGGCGTTACTATGTTTGATGCCACATATTGTGATGCAACACGCATTCATAGATAGAGACGGATGAAACACTCCATTATGACCCGTTCAAATGGACTAATTATGCATTTGTGGTTTCAATGTGATGTACAGATTGTAGTTGAAAGAATCATGGCAATCCTACTGGGCGAACAATACTGCATATGCTATGCAGCATTTAATGCGACGGCGGTCGCACTGTTCGCCGTCCGATCCGTTCCAAAGAGCGATCCGACGGCGGACAGTGCGACCGCCGTCGCATTAAATGCTGCATAGCATAAGAAATATTGCTCGCCATCATACTGGTTCTGTTTAACGTATTTGTAGAAAGTCAAAAGCCTACAACACACCACACACAGTGGTGATGAAAAACCACTGAATTACACAGATGGCATCCACAAGATTGGACCAGTATTCTATTTCAGTAAAACAAAGGAAGAAATAGTATAAGATTAGGCTTGTTTCATATAATATATATTCTTGTCAATCAATCACAGATAATACGGGCAACAGATATTTGCAATGATTTCAGGCGGGAGGCGATCTCCGTTCCGGAGTAGGAGAAGCGTTCACCAAATCGCCCCCGACTCGCCGGAATCCGGCAGATCAATTTTGATGTAAATCATACTTTCGAGGAATTAAATCGTAATTTTAATCATTTGGGTAGTTTTAAAATGCCCGATTTAATATAGAAAGAGCTAATAAGATTAGTAGAATTCCAAAATAATGAAATAAACAATTTCACAGCAAACATTTGACTGATTTTAATAAAAAATCGGCCGAAAAAACGGGGCGATTTGGTGAACGCTTATCCTACGCGTCTCCGTTTCACTTACAAACAAACCTGCTGGTTTTTCCAAGCTGACAAGCTCTCTTTAGTCACCATCAATTCACATTATAAGTCTTTGTCAAAAAGAACCTGACAAGCTCTCTTTAGTCACCATCAATTCACACTATAAGTCTTTGTCAAAAAGAATGTGTAGACATACTATTCATGAGTTCACCCTAAATTATAGGTTAGACGTTATCCATCCACTCATGCATCATCTATTTATTAGCCATAAAAAAAAATTATTATTTTTTAAACTTCACATTGTTCTAGTTATCTATAATGAATTATTGGTTATTCATTAACCAGCTTCTTGCTCATCATCTTTGATAACTGAAGTTTTATGTTTTATTATGGGGGTAATGCTAGTTATTGTGATGCAACACGCCTTCATAGAGACTGATGCAACACTCCATTATTGGTTATTCATTAACCAGCTTCATGCTCATCATCTTTGATAACTGAAGTTTTATGTTTTATTATGGGGTAATGCTAGTTATTGTGATGCAACACGCCTTCATAGAGACTGATGAAACACTCCATTGTGAAAGGTCGAATTAATGGATTAATTATGCATTTCAGGTTTCCAAGGTAATATTCTTTCTAAGTGAAGGTTGTATTTGAAAGAATCATGGGAATGAAATCGGTTTTGTTTAACTTATTTGCAGAAAGTCAAAAGTTTACACTAGAAGTTACACTGATGACAACCACTAATTGCGCAAATAGCATCTACAAGATTGAGCCGGTCTTCTATTTCAGTAAAACAAATGAAGAATCAATGGAAGATTTAGTTTGTCGCGCCTCCTTTCCTCTTGCAGATTTGACTGAAGATTTATGGCCGCATTTTCTGCCTTGCTTTCACATCCCACGAGCCTTCAACAACGTACGTGACTTGCCACTGAAAACCCAATGTTATACGCCAATGGCTCAGTTATTTGAATAACCTGCTCTTCAATCTTTGTCTTTTAATTTGTCACTGCCACGCCTTCATACTCTACCACCTATTCAACCAAACCCTATCTTTATTCACATACATCTTGCTCCATTCAAAGGAACCAGCCTTCCCTCTCAAGAATTTGGTTCACATATAACATTTTGGTTCATTCAAATTACACCTCCCTTCCTTCCACCAAGAAAGTGACATCCAAACTTAGGGTTTGATGTCACAGCAAGTGGCATGGCTTGCACGCTTCTTCCAAATTGAATGCTTAACATTTAAAGTGTTATTGTTTCAGTGGCTTTCATTGAATTCAAAGCATGAACAGTGTTTGTTAAGAATTTAAATTGTTATACATGCAGATTCATCAATCAAAGGTCTCCTCAATCTCAATTAGTAAGGCAATTTCTATCTATATATAAATTCTTGTCAATCTATCGTCATTTCTTGCACAGTTTACAATCAAATCAAATTAGGATCACCTTAAGTAAGATAGGTTCCCCACACACACACATATATATATATTCTTGTCAATCTACCACCATTTCTCGCACAGCTACTACAGCATATGGACAGCCGCCGATATTTGTAATGCTTTCGAATGGCAGGCTATGTTAATCTTACTTACAAGCCCATCCGTTTTTCCAAATTGACAACGTTTTCCTCAATCACAGGCCATCGAAGGCTTTTTCAAAAATGAGATGCTGTGGCCGTAATTCATGGGAAAATTATTGGAACACCTCTATACTTCACCAATCCGTGCATGCTTTGTTAATTAATGAATTGAATATGATCATCTGATTTCATAAACATCAATTCAATGTAGCGAGCGAGAGTGTGATTCTCGGGACTCGCAGGGATGGAATTTGACGGGTAAATGCCCGTCATCTCTCAATTTACCTGTGTCAAATACAAAATACAGCTAAGATTTTATCGAAGCCGTCAAAATCTGGCTTAGAATACAAATAAACTTTTTAAATTTTGATTGTTACAGGTAATTTTGACGGGTGTCCACCATTTGAAATTCCAACCCTGGTCGGAAGATATTGTGAGGTAACTTCAAAATTAAGTTTTCCATAAAATAAAAATTAAATAAACAGTTAATAGAAAAATTCAAGGTTAAAGTTATAAAATTTAAAAAATAAAATTAACATAAATTTATTCGAAAACTCAATCTATTAATTATCTACATCAAAGTATTTAATGATGATGATTAAAACTCAATTTATTAGGTATCTACATCATCAAGCATTTAATGACGATGATGGTTAACCTCCACTCACACCAAACTTTGGTTTATCTGACTTAAAGAAACCAATTAATTAGTTTGTTTTAAAATTGTATTCCTATGCTCAAAGACCTTGGTGAGAAGCCCTTCCTAGCTTACTATAATTTTGACAAGTTAAAAGGCTAGGAAGGTCAGTGTAACAACAAAAGATTAAGAAACTGAGATCTAATGGGTGTAGGCATGACACTCTAAGAGGAAGTGATTTTCATCTTCAATATAATTTTTTTTACATTATTGTGTATAAAAAAATTTAACCCTTCCAATCACTTTAACAAGGGTTCTTAAGCCTAAAATAAAACGGTGTAATCAAGAACTTTCTTCGAGATTAGGTTATTATGAGTTTTGTATGTCTTGATGTTAGAAGTTAGTTTCATGTCTTTTTCAAGATGGACTTGGTTTATAGTGTTGATATGTTTAATAGTTTGGAGACAAATGTTTACTTTTATTTTAATTTTTTTGTTATGTTATATTTATTGTTTATATTTAGTTTGAGATATCTATTAGGTTAGACTAGCACATCTAAAAAGATGCATATAACGATTGTGAGTGGATCATGCTAAGTTTAATTGATCGACCTTTCATGGCAACAAAGTTTAATTAACAAAAAAAAACTGTAGGTGAAGTTTGATTACCAATGGACCTTCAGATAGCCTTTGAGCCCAACCAAATTTACACCATTAGATCTGTGTGCAAGATGAATTTATTAGCGGTATATTACAATCCTGTTCGTCCATGTCATACATGGTTAGTCAAGCATTAAAAGGTTGTGATCTCCTTAGGTACAATGTTCATTGCAGTCTCCTATCGACGAATAAGTCTTTTTGCATCTTTTTGTAATTAAACATAAAAAAATCATATTAATATTTTAGTTTCATGTTTGGAAATGAATATTATCTTTTATCAATTTGCAATCTTGTTAAATTGATCAAAATGGCATTCATCATTTTTTTAACATTAGATTTTTTATTTTGAAAATGTTTTCAAGTTTTTCAGAACTAAGTGAGATCTAGGATAACTTTTACTCTTTTAGGGATTTAGAGTAGAACAAGGAGAAACCAACCATGCTAGCCACACTTCACATACACACACACACAACAATTAATACCTAATCAAGCTAAGGATTGGTGTGGCCCAACTGAAATATTAGATACCCCTAGATCATGATTTCGTAAACCAAAACTAATCTCACATGTTACAGTCAACCTAACACACACAATATATATATATATATATATAAAATATTAAAATAAAAAAAATATAATGTCAAAATATTTCAATATAAAAAATATAAATATATGAAAATATACACCTATATAATAATAATAATAATATTAATTTATGTAACTAAATTTAAGAAAATTATATATATTA
>LPNX010290703.1:826-26134 GCA_001517045.1 Pseudotsuga menziesii
ATCTAGTGAAACCACTGCCTCGTCAGTGTGCATCTCTTGCCACGTCGGAATCGGTTGTGGCCCCTTTGGATTAAGAGGGACATATTTCCATTGTTTGACATATGCATCGTTCACACAATGATCAACCCCCAGTCCATCGGTGTCAATGCAGAACTCACAAAAGCATGCATACTTCCTCGTTTCAATGGAAAATATGTCACCCATGTCTTTACTACGAACCGAATTTAGTTCTCTCGTACCAGGTATGGTCTCACAATACCATGGCATGGATCCATTCACATCGCCAAGGGCAACATCCCAAAAAAACCTGCATTGAATAACAAACATCTCTCTCTCACACACACACACATATAATACAAACACATTTATTAAATTCCAATTAGGTTGTTGGTTTTTCCTACCTACACATCGACCTTGCTTGTCCATGACCTTGGTGACCCAAATTTTGTGTGCACCAATCAACTACTTCTACTGAGCACTTGAGTCGAGATGCACTATGACTCATTTGGAACCTCTGAAGTGCTCATTTCACGCATGCACCTGCGCCATCATGTTCACCCTTTCCGTGCCCTGTTTCAAAAAAGCTTCAAGTGTTTCAAATTCTCATCTCTTTGTGAAGATGACTCGACCAATAAAATGAGTGTGTCGATTTGAACTGCCTCGCACACCCATTTGACCAAATCCAGTGTTCTGTAAATGATACCCCATTCTTTTTGAATGAATCATAAATCAACCCAAAGTAGTGTTGAACAAACAATGTGTCATGCTCACGATCATCACTGACATAAAAATGATATTCCTTGATCATGTCGCATGACTGAGGAGTTCTATCCCTACCATCAATGATCACCCGAGCATGTCTATACAATACATGTACAAAGATGGACACCTGGTCAAAGTGATAATACTCACTTTGTATCTCTCTCTGAGGAGAAAAATGTGTAATTCTCGGCAAAGTCTACCACCGATAGGATTGTGCCTGGCTCAAAAACCTCACGAGAATGCTTAAATTCTAAAGCTTGCCACCTAGACCTGTGGGAGTGTTTAATGTATTTGTGAATTTGAATTTAAAACTTGTCCATGAAGTCTGAAATAGGAATATCATCCTCGAGCAAGGCAATCCTCTTAGATGGAACATGTGAAGAATATGATGGATTCATGGAAACATATTCATATCTCTTCCACTTAACTGTGATACCTGACAATACAGGGTGTGTTGGATCAATTGGAAACTTCGTATGGAACAATTCCAAATCACCACATTCATGGCACCTTCTCCCACCTACACACCTTTAATTGAAAAACACTTTTTTAGGATTCCTATTGCATAGTATCGTAGAAATAAAATCCCGCACTGTGTGAGGAGCTAGTTCACCATCCCAATGTTTTTTGCAAAAATCCACAAATGTGTCGTAGTATAACTGGAATTCAATGTGGTATCGACAACAACAAGTGTCCCGAATAGTATTCGGCCTAATATACCACGGTTTCAACTTACTGAACATGATAAATGAGATCTGGACACCAGGATTTTATTCTTTGAATTCCTCGAACAAAGCAACTCTTGTCATCTCCATAACATGCTTGCAATGCTCCTTATAAATGCCTCTGCCAGAACGTTGTCATAATACATGTTTTCGATCTGGTATAGCATGAGAATGGTTGTCCCAATACTCTATCACCTTCTCTCTGATGCCCTCTTCCATCCTGTCTTTATATGCTTCTCTACATATAAGAGCCCAACAAGCAGCTTCATCATTTTCATCTATATTTACCCTGAATTTAGTGTATTTGTGCAGTGTTTTTCTTGAAATGTGGAGCAACTTTGACATTTTTGCGACCATTCAATTTCTTGAGGTGCTTCGTGCCACAATAGAAGTTGTAATTTCCCTACGAGCAGTGTTGATATCATTTTTTCTTGACTTTTCAAATGCAGATAGTGCAGTTGTTACATTTTTTGTTACATTCTCACATGCATTTTTATTTTTAACATCCTTAAAACCCAACAACTTTGTGGCACGTTTCAATTTTTTGTGTTTTATCAATCCATGTAGGATTTGAGCTTGTGTAATCACTGATTTCTGTTCAAAGTACAACTTGATTATATTACTAACATGCTCTCTGATTATCCGATCAGTGGCCGGGTTCCCGAACTCTTCTTGAGTGGTATCATCCAACCCTCTTAAACAATTAGCAGCCATTTCAACGTCATTGAAGCTCCCAATTACTCTTGAGAAATTAGAGGGTGCATGATCTTGTGATGCCTGGCCAGGATCTAGCAATAAACAAATACAAACTCAAAAATAAATTTACAAGCTCAAGAATAAATACAAATAAATACAAGCTCAATAATAACATTTTATTTTACTTATCATATTGCCATTGTTAGTTAAAAAATTAGCAAATAAATTATACAAGCTTTAATAACATTTTATTTTAAGTTTACCATATATTGCCATTGTTTGTTAACAAATTAACAAATAAATGTAAATAATGGTGGCTATAGTAGTAACTGGAGATGAATATGGACCCGGGTTTAAATCGGATTCCTGATGGTTAAAAGGTAGTCACTTGGCCACCAAGGCTATCTCAGGCTTGAGTATTGGGGCAGTACCCCTCACTTCACGGCATAGGTAAAACTGCTAACCGCTTGGCCACAAACGACAACTCTTTGGTTTTCCTCATAGGTGGGAATCTAGTCAATCCAGTAGGGGTCGTTGCCATTTTCACTTGGCAAGTCCTCTCATTGGCCAGCTACTTTGGGGTTCTTGAGGTACTCCTCATAATGAGTTTTAGGGAAAAGCCCAAGTACTTCCCACAGTTGTTGCAGATGAGACTTATGTCCCAATCTGGATGTTATTAAGTAAATTAGGTTATTAAGTATGATTCCTAGTCATTTGTACACGATTGCAATGTAATGTAATTGTAATTGTAATGTGATTGTAATTGTAATTGTAATGTAATTATCATCATTATCATATACTAGAACATGGTAATTGTAATGTAATTATCATCATTATTGACATGTTCTATGCGTTTCTTTGAGAACATTGTTAAATCATCCATGCATATTAATGTGCTTCTATGAGATTGTATTGTGAAGTAGAATCCAATAGAGTGTCAACCTTGGTCTTCATGATATGGATGTTGATATGGAAGAGTTGTGTCATCTCCTTCTCTTCCTTACGATGAAGGCTACTTAGATTCACCTCCTTTTGCACTGGAGTACAACAAATACTCTTATATACATGTCTAATATTATATCTACCTCTTTGCTTGAATATGTTATGTAATGTAATTTGTAAAATTGTAATTGTTTAATATAATTAGAGATCATCACTATTATTTCATGTAACATGCAAAATTGTGATTTGAACACTATGAAAATGTTCATATACATGACTATGAAATTAAATCAATATTAAAATTGTAATGTAATTGTAAAATTGTAATGTAATGTAATGATGTAATTATTGTAATGTAATGTAATTGTAAAACTGTAATGTAATGTAATGATGTAATTATTGTAATGTAATGTACAATTGTAAATGTAATGTAATAATGTAATGATTGTAATTTAATGTAATTGTAAAATTGTAATTGTAATGTAATTATCATCATTATCATAGTGTAATGTAAAATTGTAATTTGAACACTATGAAAATTTTCATATACATGACTATGAAATTAAATCAATATTAAAATTGTAATGTAATTGTAAAATTGTAATTGTAATTGTAATGTGATCTTGTAATTGTAATTGTAATGTAATTATCATCATTATCATAGTGTAATGTAAAATTGTGATTTGAACACTATGAAAATGTTCATATACATGAAGATGAAATTAAAATTGAATATTAAAATCGATGATGACCAGTGCAATCAACTACCATTGAGAACAATCTTTGTAATTTTTTACATAAAAATTATATATTTGTGAGTCTATATTATGCAATATGAAATTATATGAATATGTAAATTTACTAAATTATACAATTTAATTACAATTATAAATACATATATATTCATACATGCACATACAATGTACATATACCTTTAAGAATTAATTACAAAATTACAATTACAAAATTATAATAAATTCTAAACTTCATTTAACACATGTACATGTATATATATAAAAATTATGAACTAGAGTTAACTATGAAATTAAATATATGAATATGCAATTTATAAAATTCTATGAATACGAAATTATAAAATTTACATACAATTATGAATACATATATATGAATTCAAACATGCACATACAATTTATATAAGTTTATGAATTATTTACAAAATTATATTTACATTCTAAACAATTTAACACACACCTATATATATAAATTATGAACTAGAACACTATGAAATTAAATATATTATGTAATATGAAATTATAGGAAAATATGAATGAAATTATATGAACTATATCAGTAGGAAAAAAAAAATTATAGTTATGAATATGAAATTGCATAAATTTTAAATTAAATAACAATATTTTTAGAAATGGCATTTGAAGGCTCCCATCATAGCTTGATTTGCACACATGGACTTCACTTAGTGAACCTCTCACATAGCACGTGCGATCATGGGGTATTAAAGAATACCCTTAATTTCCAGAGATATTGACCCAAACTTGTTTTGTTGAAACCCCTTCCCAATACTTAAAACCTCCTCCCCAGCCCTTTTTATACCTCAATCCTTATAAACCACCCTACCCACCCCCACCTTAAACCCCTCATCCCCCCTAATACCTGCAATATATTGGTTCAATTTTTGATAATTTTAAAACCCACAATATGAACTAACGTGATAGGATATTGGTCAAAAAGTGAAGCCCCCATGGATTTGCAACTTCTTCTCCTCTCAAGATTGCTCTTTTTTTCCTCTTTCTTTCTCTATCTTTCTCTCTTACTTCTTTGGTGTTGATTTGATTCCTACTAGATATCTTACTTCGACGCTTTTTGCTTCCCATTGTGATCAAAATAAACAATCCAAATTCACACCTACAACAATATGTAAACAAAATACACAATACACATTGCTAAATTTGCGTTAAAATATAAGCATTGTTTCAAATTGGTAAGCCAATTGTGAATGATAAAATTAGTAAGATGTTTGTCTTATGTTTATATAGAATTTATTTAGGAATTCGGGTGGGAAATGGTGTTAGGAAGGTTGTTGAAATGACATTAATGCCATCAATGCTTAACTTCATTCCCGACCACTTTTGTAAGATTTTTTAACAAAGACAAGACCTCGATCGAGCTATTTATAATTTTCTCGATCGAGGGTTTAACAAACCCTTGTTTGAGGGTTTAATAAACCCTCGATCGAGCTTTGGTTAAAACCTTGATCGAGCTCCATAGCTCGATCGAGGGCCTGAAAAATATAAATTCAACCCTCTTACATGAAAATCAATATTTCTCTGTGTCTTCTATGGGTGTAAATGCTACTATTCATGGCACACAACTGAGCGGAGTTCATACCGATAGATTCATCACCGAATCCACTATGCATTGAGGTATGATGCATGCGTTTTGACATTCATATGGTTTTTTTTTAAAATTAGTTCTAAAACTTACACTTAGAAAACCTGACAACAATTTCGAAGCAGCTCAAAGAAAAATCTGCAGGGTAAAAAATACACACCCAAAATTTTCGAAAAAATACACAGCCCACACATCGACCTTTCATCTTCAAAAGGGTATTTTGGGTTTTTCAATTTTTTAAAACAATGAAAAAAAATATGGGATGGAAACACATGTGTATAAAATGATGTTGAAATCAGATGTGGTCACTTTCAAAAAATAATAAATAATTGTATATTGCAAAATAAATTAACAAAAAAATATGCATACCACAATACATTTTGTGTAGATCATGCTCGTATTTTTTTTTCAAATTATTAATGTAAGATTAAATTATTGGGGATGGACACGAGCCACTTATTAACTTCTTCAAATTTTAAAGGTCACACAGTTCATTAAATGCAAAATTTCACACATTAAATGACATCGAAATATTTTTAAAAAAATATCGTTGGGAAGGCAACATAATATTCTAAAATTTGTTTTTTGCTGCAAGTCAAAATTCACATGGCATATATGCATTTAGAGGGAATCTATCTATAACATGAGTAAAAAATCAGGTTTTCATCGCCAAATTTGGCCAAAAAGTGTTACCCACCTTCATGGAATCACCCGTAGGTTTGTTAACAAAATTGTATTTTATTTGATTGTTTTTCTTAATTTGAATAATAAAAAAGAAGAAAATGCCAAATAAAAATGAAGTCGATAATAAAATATTATTATTATTTGGAAATATCAAATATATATTAAATATTTAGTATTGGAGGTATTAAATGTGTAATAGTTTTTTTAGATTTTATAAATTTTAGAATATGAACTAAAAATATGTGTGTAATTAGTAATTAACCACTTACAAAAATTAATAAAAATTTATATATCTAATAGGGAAAAAATACAAATCAACTTACAAACCAATAGAAACATAACATAAAAGCTCCGTGTAATAAAAACAATTATACTATTATAAATTTATTTAAAATAATTATATGATATTTTCATTTTAATGAAAAGATACTAAAAATTCTAGAATGAATGAGATTGTATTTATATTTATTTGAAAATTGAGATACATGCTACCGTTATATAATCTCCAGAAACAACACAGTCCATTTCTTAATTATATCATAACTAACCTCAGTAGTTACACATGTAAGTTCAAGCCATGAACATTTTTCTAATCATATAATTAAATTGATGTTATGCCCAATTTCTACATGCTGGGGCCTATTGTGGGGGCTTCGGACTGAAGTAGAAAAGCACGACCCTGGAGTTTACAAGCTCAACAATGAGAGCGAATTTAATGCATCTCGAAGCTTTGTATTGACTCATGGATGCCTCTCTACTAAGAGCATAATCCATCAACTGCTCGAATGTTCCCTCTTTTACTACCCTAATTTCTAGAGGGCCAATGGAATTACCGGCCTCTCTTCCTTGGTGATAAACGCAATTAAGGGATTCTTCTACATTGAGACAACAATCTTCAAAAACTGAAGAAGCAACTACAACTGCAACTCAGATTCTCTCAAATTTAAATAACATCGTATCACTGTTATAAAGAGACCCATTATCACATATAACATCGTATCACTGTTATAAACTGCTCCAACATTACATTAATTTATCTTAAGAATGATCAAGTTTTTATGAAATGTAATCAACTACTCCAACATTACATTAAATTTTCAATTACATTAATTTATCTGAAGAAGGATCAAAATCTTATCAAATGTAAATTTATTTTTTAAATAAAAAGTTGACTTGTCTCGTTAGTATTTCTTCTCATGAATGATAAATATGACTTGAGAGATAATTATTTTATTCTTAATATTGTTTTATTTATAAATTTTATTTTTTTATATTTGATGGTTAAAATAAGTTTCTTTATAACTCAGGTGAATGGGTCTCTTTATAGGATTTCTCAAGGCGGTCTTCTATTTGCAGCGGATTGGCATTATTCATCTTTCAATTTTTCACTATAAACTTTATAAGTAGTTGTTTTTCAGGATGTCATCAACTGTGCAAATGCTTAGCGATATATTTCTCTGTTTACACAAACAAACCCCTCTTGAACAAATTCCTCTCTCACTGTATTCAAAACAAAAAAATCGCGGCTGCAAATAATTCTTCAAAGAATCATGGTTGTGCCTTGAATAAATCATAGACTGGGTTGACTTGATTTCTTCAGTGCAGTGGCTGCCTGATTTTTAATTCACGACTATTACTCTTCCGTTATTGGTCTTTTCTTCGACCAAATTCCTTAGGAATCTGATCGGTCTACTTCTAAATTTGGTGAAAAGATTCCAATATTGAGTCTGATCGGTCTGCCTCTAAATTGTGAAAAGACTCATGTTTTATCCAGCATGTTTTTAGTAGCATCCAAATTAATATCAATTTGGGTATACCTGATTTTTGATTTTCGATATTTCGGATATCGAAAACCGAAGACTTAGGTTTTTGTTGAAATAATTCAGAGAAATTCCGCAAAAAAAAAAATTCCAGAACCGGTCGTCCAGTCCATCAATCCATTCACGCATAGTTCCAGTCGCATAACACATCATACCTGTCGTCTACCGGATAGAAGTTCCACATTCTAAATATAATAAACTAATAAATTTAATTTATTTTTAATTTCTTATATTATTAATTTTTTTTAAAGTTTCGTTTTCAGAATGTGTATTTAATTGATTAACGCATGGAATTACAGGTTGGCATGTTCAACATTAAGCTGACCCCAATTTCTCTTTTGCCTTGGTAGGTAGGTACAAAAAATTCCACATTAGACAGTGACTGACACTTCATTTTTGGCATTAATGATTGACATTGTCTCAATTAAATTGGTTATTTGCTGAATTGATTGTGATTTATCCGGTTAATGTCAATATATCTATCATAAATTTATGTAAAATAATAAGAAACTCAATTTATGAATGTCTCCCAGCCTGAGCTGTATCGAGACTCAAATTATAACAAAAGAGGATTTGTACTTGCAATCGCAGGTCAGAGTTTTTATTGAACGTCGGAGGTGGGTTAAAAAGGGGAACCAGCTATACATGTCTATCAATCATATTTTGTATAATCTTTTAGTTTTTTTTTAATATAATGTAAAGTTAATTTTTAAGGAGGATATATAAAATTTATTAAAGAAATATCGGAAATCCAAAATCGGGGAATCAGATCGTCTAATTTTTATAAAATTTGGTCTAATGAGGAAGTCGAAAAGAATCTTAACACGTGTTATTTCCAAGAAGAATCTAATGAAATATTATATTCATTTGTAGGAATTGAATAAGTGACATATGAAGAATGCCAACTACCTTATTATCTCTGCCAGATTTAAATCAATTTATTTTAAATGAAACTCAAAATAAAAATAGATTAAAGCTAGATAAAATATAATTATTGAAATTAAATTCCAGCTTGGGGTGGCTGCAATGTTAATACATTTATTTTGAGTTTCATTTAAAATAAATTGATTTAAATCTAGGGTTGGAGTGATAATAAGATAGTTGTCATTCTTCATATGTCACTTATTCAATTCATGTAAAAGAATGTAATCATTTTTCTCAAATCTTATGTTTTTTAAATGAAGCAACACATCTAGAATGTAATTTCAACAATTATATTTTATCTAGATAAAATATAATTGTTGAAATTACATCCCAGCTCGGGTTGGCTGCAGTGTTAATATCTTTATTTTGAGTTTCATTTAAAATAAATTGATTTAAATCTAGGGTTGTAGTGATAATAAAATAGTTTCCATTCTTCATATGTCACTTATTCAATTCCTGCTAATGAATATAATCATTTGTCTCAAATCTTATGTTTTTAAAATGAAGCAACACATCTTGAATGCAATTTCAACAATTATATTTGATCTAGCTTTAATTTATTTTTGTTTTGAGTTTCATTTAAAATGAATTGATTTAAATCTACGGATGCATTGATAATAAGGTAGTTGGCACTCTCCATATGTTACTTATTCAATTCCTGCAAATGAATATAATCTTTCATTAGATTCTTCTTGGAAATAGCACATGTTAAGATTCTTTCTGATTATTTCAACAATTAAATTGAGAACAAAGTCTCAATTAAATTGGTTATTTGGTGAATCGATTGTGATTTAGCTTGTTAATATCAATATATATCTATCATAAATTTATGTGATTTTATTTTGATGTATAAAAAAAGTGGAAAGTGGAAAGGTAAATTGATTCCCGAAAAATAAATTAATTTTCGATTTCCTACATTTAGGATTCCGGAAATCCTATGTTTTCCAATAAGGAACACCCTATGTTTCTATTTCCTATTCTCAATTTCAAGCATTTTGGATCTGAGCAGTTTTGTAAATAAATTCCGGAATTTTTGTTTTGGAGTTGTTATTGTAAAATCCTTTAAATCATATGTTTTTTATTAATATGACTAGTTTGGAGTTGTTATTGTAAAATCATTTAAATCCTATGTTTTTTATTAATACGATTAGTTTTCTATTTGAGAGCTTTTTCTGTTAATTATTGAATTTTTTTATTAATTGTTAAATTAATACAAGTTTATTTTTATTTAAACTTGTATTTACATTGCTAATCGTTTTTTTTAAATATCAATCTTTTAACTAAATACAATTAATTTCTCAAAATTTAATAACTTATATATGTTTATAAATTTTGTTTAAATCCATGGCTATATGTTCATGAAAAATGTTGATAGCATAAATTAATAGTGTAGTAAATGATATTTCGAATTCTGGAAATCCTATTATTAAAAAACACGAATAATATTTCGGATTCCAGAAATTCCCCCAATTTCTGATTCTAACATTTAGAATTATGGAAATCCTATGTTTATAATAAAAATTCCTGCAAATGAATATAATCTTTCATTAGTTTCTTCTTGGAAATAACACATGTTAAGATTCTTTCCGATTATTTCAATAATTAAATTGAGAATAAAGTCTCAATTAAATTGGTTATTTGGTAAATTGATTGGGATTTATCTCGTTAATATAAATATATATCTATCATAAATTTATGTAATTTTATTTTGTTGTATAAAAAAAGCGGAAAGCAGAAATGTAAATTGATTCCGAAAAGGTAAATTGATTTCCGATTTTTGATATTTAGGATTTCATAAATCCTATGTTTTCCAATAAGAAACACCCTATGTTCCGATTTCCTATTCCCTGATTTCTGATTTGAGGCACTTCAAATCTCATAAGTTTTGTAAATAAAATGTGGAAGTTTTGTTTTGGAGTTGTTATTGTAAAATCCTTTAAATCCTATGTTTTTATTAATATGATTCGTTTTTTTAGAGATTTTTCTGTTAATTATTGAATTTTTTTATTAATTGTTAAATTAATACAAGTTCATTTTTATTTAAACTTATAGTTACATTCCTAATCGTTTTTTTTAAATACCAATTTTTTCACTCAATACAATTAATTTGTCAAAATTTAATAAGTTATATATTTTTATAAATTTTTCTTTGAATCTATGACTATATGTTCATGAAAAATGTTGATAGCATAAATTAATAGTGCACTAAATGATATTTCGGATTCCGGAAATCCTATTATTTAAAAAAAAATCGAATCATATTTCAGATTCCGGAAATTTTATGTTTTCCAGACAATGTTTAAAGAAATTTTAACCCTCTTTTTTTCAAATATATAAAACTCAAAGAAAATATTTAAATTTCAAAAACTCAATCTAAAATATAACAGTTTTTGGATGGAGTTACTGGGCATCAAGTTCCTTTAAATTCTATATTGTGGAATGTATTAACTAAGGCTGTGTAGCTACAAATCTCTGTTTTTTTTTGTTTACCCTATGTACATAGTTGGTCATTTTGTGAGGGTTTGTGGATAAGTTATATTGTTTTTTGTTTTCCATAATAATTTTCATAATAGTCTATTTCTAGCCTCGTTTGTACATTTATAATTATCATTTATTGTTTTATACATTAAAAAAACTGAAATAAAAGACAATAAAAAAACAAACTCAGAAATAAAAACAGTTTGATAAAAATAAATGAATGAACTCAAAAAAAAAAAAAAAAAAAAAAAAAAAAAAAANTTTTATTCAATGGATATAAAACATAATAATTGATATAATATAAAACAATAAATAAATAAACTCAGAAATAAAAACTTATATAATTTATATATAAATAATAACTTATAGTTAAAGAATAATAGTTAAATAATATTGGTTTGTATTTTAATCAAAATTAAATCAGAAAAAAAAAGTGATTTGACTGAAAAGAAAAATGACAAATTAAATACGTGTCAATATGCAATTTTTATTATGTATTTAGATGATTTAACAAAATTTAAATATGGCCTCAAAAAAATGGCAGTGAAAACCCTGTGCAATATGTGCCAATTAATAAATTTAAATTTATATATTTATATTTAAATAATAACTTATAATTAGAGGACAATAGTTAAATAATATTGGTTTGTAATTTAATCAAAATTAAATCTAGAATTGCAAGTTTCAAAAGTCCAGAATCCCGAACTGGAAATGGGAAAAGCGTGAGAGTGCAGGAACCATGTTTCATAAGTGTAGGTACCTACTTCCGTAATCCGAACCGGAAACCAAAAATCGAGACTTATATATTTATAAATCAAATTGTCTAAATTATTTAGAATTTATATATTTATATATAAATAATAACTTATAGTTAAATAATATTAGTTTGTGTTTTAATCAAAATTAAATAATAAAAAAAAACTTGATTTAGCTGCAAAAAAACAGCAAATTAAAAATGTGCCAATATGCAATTTATATTATGTATTTAGATCATTTAACAAAATTTAAATATGGCCTTAAAAAAACAGCATGAAAGCTGTGCAATATGTGTATCAAAATTAAATTAAAAAAAACATGATTTGGCTGTAAAAAAACAACAAATTAAATATGTGCCAATATGCAATTTGTATTATGTATTTAAATAATTTAACAAAATTTAAATACGGCCTGAAAAAAATGAAAATTTAAATACGGCTTGAAAAAATGGTGTGAAAACCCTCTGCAATATGTGCCAATATGCAATTTGTATTATGTATTTAGACGATTTAACAAAATTTAAATACAGTGTGAAAACCCTGTGTAAACGGTGTGAAAAAAAGGGCATGAAAACCCTGTGTAAACAACACGTAAACGACCTGAAAAAAACAGCGTGAAAACCCTATGTAAATGGTGTGAAAAAAATGACGTGAAAACCATGTGTAAAGCTTGTTGAGAGACAAATGGAGAACACCTGTTCAGTTTTCATTCACTAAGCTGACACGACCTGTGTCGAAATGTTAATGGCCAAGGAAATGAGGAATCTTTTGAGACTTCCTTTTCCATTGTTAAAATGCCTATAGCGTAATTAAAGCTTTTATTTCATATAATGTTTTAGGTGATTGCATCGGTTTCCAATCTCCAAGAACACGAGTTCAAATAGGTGCTCCAGTTTATGCAATTCTCTAGATTTCCCTAGTCAAATGAACTAAGGTTTTGGCCTTAGCAATCGTCTTGAGGATCAATTGGATGGAAAAGAGGATCATAAATCAGATTTTGGTCTTAACAATCGTCTTGAGGATCAATTGGATGGAAAAGAGGTTCACAGAAAGACCAAAGAAATGGTTCCCCCACATCTTCCTTTCCCAAAAATAACATTGCAGATAATGTTCATCTTCGGCTTTTGAGGATGACCCCCTCCTCTTCTACTGTTCGAACGATGTTTGACCATACTAGATAGAAGAGTTAGCTTGAAGATCTTTGTAATGACATCCAAACAATTGGTGCTACAATGGTTAGGGAAATTAACTAAGATGACTTGGATGTCTATTTGGAAGGCCTTATTCATCGTATATCTGATCTGTTGGAACTGATCAAGGTAAGGTGGATTGATATCTTTCATATGTACACTAAATTTTTTTTTTATACTGGGGGAATTGGTAACTAGGCAGTTCTGGTACTCGTGTGACACGGGGTCCATTCCCGTCGGTTGCCACTATAACCCCAGGGGCATCCACACATCCCGCAAGCATGGGGCACGGATAAGTCGAGGTGATATTTGAACTTGAGACCACCTTTACAACATTCCTTTATTTACACGGCACTTGCCAGTGAGTCTACACCCCTGCGAGAAATATGTATACTAAATATGAATATAATTAGAAAGCATTATTATTATATTGACATTGAACATAATGGGTTATCATTTGTTCTTGCTTTAGGAAGTGGGGGAAACATCACAGGCCAAGGGGTAAAAACATCACATCACAGGACAAGAGGGTTGAACAATATTTGCCCAACATTTTAGATAGATTCTTCAAATTTAAGGGGCCAGTCAAAGTCATTGTATGTATTAAACCATCTACATAATTTAACAATTAATAATTTTTATGTTTTTTAAAATTTATTTTTTATGGTTTTTTATTTCAAACATAAAATTCTAAGTATAGATGATTTGACAATCATTGAATTTTATATTTTAGAATTGCAGAATTTATATTTTAGAATTCAAATTCAAATTGTAAGTATGAATATTATGTGGTTGTCAATTGTGAAATTCTTATAAAAATTATCAAAATTATGTTAATTATGTCATTCGATAAAAAATGGGTAAAATAACCATATCAACAAGTTTTAAGTAATAAAATTATAAATATTCAAGTTTGATTTTTAATCATAAAAATAGAACATTTGAATTTTCATGTTAGAGTTTATTCTATTAGTTAAAAGATTAAATTAATAATATTGATACCTATGGGTGTTTCCATCAATCTTGAAAGTGGATGTGCTATTTAAGAATCTATTCACTAGCACATCCACGTAGTTTGTGGCTGGATAAGGTGGATAGGGATTAAATGGTTGAGAGCTAGTTATGGAATGGAAAATATTTTTTTATTCATCATCTTCTTCTAGTTAAACAGTTCAACTGTGAGATATCCATGCATAGCTACATGTTATCACCGACATTCTTCTTGTTATCCATTTATCAAGTATCCGTTATTTTTTATATTCTATTTCTTTTTTATCTCACATTCTTCTAGTTATTTTCCATGAACTGTTTGTTATCCATTCATCAACTATGAGTTATCATGCATTGCTACCATTTATCCATTCATCAGTTAGCTATCAGTTATTTTTTATATTCATTTTTTTATAATTGATTATTTTGAATTTTGAACGACTGCCATAGAATCAATCTTGACAGTATACTTGTCTCATCCTCATCCATAGATGAAAAAGCATAGGCCATAGTTCAACCCAAATCTCAAATAAAAACGCCTATTCACGTAAATATAAAGAAACAATAAAGTTAAATAGAATAAACACTTTTAAAAATATGTGTGAGGTTGTAAACAAACATCAATAACTAAGTAATTTATAGGTAGTGATCTTTCTAAATACACATAAAAATGTGTCAAGTTGGAAACCAATAACTAAGCAATTGATAGGCAATAATATTTTTAAGTTTTAAAAAGAATGAAATAGTTTTCAATAAAACATTTTAGAAAATATAAGGAAAATAGTTAGTCTATTTCTTTATAAATATCAATATTATAAACTTTTTAATTAAATTATTAAAAAAATCTTTAAAACCAATTGTTATGTTGTGTTGTTATTAGAATATTATGAAATTTTCATTAAATTAAATAGACATCTCAATCTTACAATCCCCTCGATGACATATTCTTGGATATATGTTCATTAACTTATTATTTATTTATAAACTATAAAATATATATAGTTCTTATCTTTAAACAAAATAAGAGCTTAAATATTTTCCTAAGTGGAAATTGAAAGTGTACACAAGAATAATAAAATATAAATAATAAGAGCTTAAATATTTTCTTAAATAGAAATTGAAAGTGTACACTAGAATAACTAACCATCCTTCGTGGAAATTTAAAGTGTACATTAGAAGTGGAAATTCAAAGTGTACACTAGTATAACATCCCCTAATTTCACTAAAAAAATATTTTGTTTACTCCATGCGATACTAGGATTTACTATACAATATTTATAGAGATGTTATTACTCATACTTATTTCGTCAAGTATTTATGTCGTAATGTATTTAAATCACTACTTGCTTGCTTATTTGTTGATCTATCGACATGTCAATACTTTTTTTATTGTCTAAAATTGATCTGTTGTCGCAAGGCAGTTTGTCGTTTTTGTTTGTTTGTTTCTAACTTGAGTTGCACAAGGAATGAATCAAAGGTCTTACTTAGTCGCTATGACTAAAGCATGAATCATCTTGTCTACAATGTGTAGGCTTTGAGGTACTTCGACATTACCACTTAAACGACAAACTCTATACTAAGATGCTATTTCGATCAAAGCCAAAATGCTTCTAAGGTCTGGAAAAAGGTTTTAGTCCTAAAATTTCTCATCTTCAAAGTTCTAGAAGCCCTAAAAATATATGGTATCTATTTTTATTAAAAGTAAAAGCTATGAAAATTTCCTCACCCAAACTGTAAGTTGTAGATCACTTCCCACAACAGGATTTATAACAAAATACACAGTATAATAAAGGAGCTCTGAGAGGAATGGAAGAGAAGGACGCTCTGCGCGCGCTAGGGTTGGAGCAGCGGCTGTGTTGAGAGAGATCGGTCATGGCGGTGCCTGGGGGAGGGGAGGTCGCCCCGCCCCCCTTCGAGCTCGGATGAGGAAGCATTTCGAAGGCTCCTCAATAGCAGAGGCAAGAAGACCTCTCCTCCGGAGATCCCTAAATTTATCAAGAAGCTGGAGGAAATTCCTGAAATCGCCCTTCCTGAAGACAAACCAATGAATATAGCTTTGGCGTTGGCTAAGCGAGGCCTCGTGGGTAAGTTTATGGGATTATGGCCCTCCACCAAGTCTACAGATGACTGGATACAGAGAAATTGGAAGCCCAATCTGAAACATGGAGTAACTTGTTACCCTGTTGGGAGAGGGTTCTTTGTGTTTGAATTCATCTCAGAAGAAGATCGGGACTTAATCTTTAGAAATGGCCCCTACCTCATGGGGACGTAGGGTCTATACCTAAACAAATGGACACCATATTTTGACCCCATGGTCGATCTCCGCAAAGAAGTTCCGGTGTGGGTCAGGCTCCCTAATCTCCTAGTGCATTGGTGGGATTTTGACTCACTGCAGAGAATAGGGAACGAAATCGGACGTTTCATTGACAAAGCCGATAATAAGGGAAAATACACCTGCGCCAGAATTTGTGTAGAAGTGGATCTTGAAGCTGGCCTTCCTGAGGCAGTAAAATTAACAGTTGGATCTTGGACTCATTACCAGAAGTTGGACTACGAGCACCTGCCCTTCAAGTGTAGTAAATGCCAAGAGCATGGCCATTTCCAAAGATATTGTCCCAAACTGGCCACCAGGAAAGAAGACGCTGAAGGATGGCAGAAAGTAAAGAAAGGGAAAACCTATAACAATGCCAAAAGTAAGGAGAAAACGGCCCAGGAATCTCCAAAGGAAGGAAACTCAAAGCCTATTCCCCAGGAATCTCCTAATGAAGCTCAAACCCCCACAAACGTTCCAGAAGTTGAAGAATTTCGGGTGCCACAAGCCCCAACCGACCCAATCCCTCAACTTGGTGTCTCTAGTCCGTCAAAGGAACACATCAATCTGGGCTCGGAAATAGGAGCTGAATCCCCTGAGGAAGGAGATACTGAAGCAAGCAGTCCGTCAGGCACCCCAGACCAACCAAAGCGTGGATGAAAGACTGAGAAGAAGAGAACGGAAGAGCAGTCCTACAAGGATGTGGTTCAAGGCTCATAGCATACCATTCCAGAAATGATGAATACCAGATCAGGGATGAAGCTAGGAAAGACCCCAAAAGGGGGCCATCCATTTCAACCAGGTAAATAATACAATACGTCTCCTGGAACTGCAGAGGACTAGGAAGCTCTCTAAAAGAAGAAGCTATAAGGGATTTAGTAAGAGTAATGAGGCCTGAAGTCCTCCTAATCTAGGAGACGAAATTGGAGGAGGATGCTCTCCTCCGAGCAAGTAACTCGTTCTGGAAGAAAGGCCCGGGTAGGGCTGTGAGTGAAAGAGGAGCTTCGGGAGGCCTGGCAACGTTCTGGGACTCTGCAAAGCTCGAACTAGTAGAAGAAGAAGGAACCACTCACTGGTTATTCACCAAACTGCTCCATAAAGAATCCGGTCATCTCGTAAGTCTTTTTAATATGTATGTTCCTGTCTCATTTGTTGAGAAAAAAGAGTGTTGGGATTCCTTAAAACTTTTTCTTAACCAGCATAACCCTAAAAATTTAGTAGTGGCTGGAGATTTAAATGTAACCCTTTCTCTGGCCGAAACAAAAGGGGGATCAATAGTCCCGGATCCTGCAAGAGAGTGGGTGGAAGAATTGATGCTGGATTGGGAACTTGAAGATATCATTCCTGACAGTGGAAAGTTCACCTGGTCCGATAAAAGGATAGGACCTGGCCACATTGCTGCCCGCCTAGACCGTTTCCTTATTCATTCATCTTTCCTTACCCTTGGACTTATGGCGACCTCCAAGATTCTCCCCCATTATACTTCTGATCATAAACCAATTTCTCTCTCCCTTTCTCCTGGGAAAAAGTTAGGTCCAATCCCCTTCCAGTTCAGCCCAATTTGGGTAAATCAAGAAGGCTTCCTTGACCTTGTGTCTAATTCTTGGAAGGAACCTCTTTATGGATCCCCCTTCTATGTCTAGGAAGGAAAGCTCAGAAGACTCAAAGCTGAACTGAAATCTTCAGCCAAAAGGTCTAAGCTCTCCTACGGCTGAAAGGAAAAGAATTCAGAAGGCCCTGGAACGGCACCAATTGGTCTTGGAAGAGTCCCCAGTCACTCCTGCCTTACTCAACCGAGAAGCTGATCTTCAAAGGAAGTACCACAAAGCTTGTAGAGAAGAGGAAATCTACTAGAGAGTCAAATCAAGGACGCTTTGGCTTCAAGCTGGAGACAAAAACACTTCTTTCTTTCACAAGTAAGCCCAAGCTAGAAAAATATACAACTCCATTAATGAAATTCAGATGCAAGACCAAGCCATAAAGGATTTTTGTGGCATTAAGGAGGCAACCCATTCCTTTTTCAAAAATCTCTATTCCGCCCTAGATCTGGAACCTGTGGACCCGAACTCCTATCCTCTCTTAGAGATTCCAAATTTGATCAATGATGATGACAACTAGTTGCTGAATAGCCCTATGCATATACGTGAAATCAAGAAATCCCTCTTCAAAATGGATCCAGACAAAGCTCCTGGGCCAGATGGATTTACAACCCGATTCTATATCTCTTGTTGGGACATTATTAAAAAGGACTTGTACAGAATGGTCAAGAAGGCTCAGAACTGTACCAAGTTGGGTGGCATCACCAATTCCTCGTTCTTGGCCCTCATTCCAAATGAAAAAGGCGCTAAGAACTTTAACAGATTTAGGCCTATCTCCCTATGCAACACGGGATACAAAATCATTACCAAAATAATGGCTAACAGACTCAAAAGAATCCTGCCTAAGTTGATCCCGAAAAATCAAGGTGGGTTTGTGAGAGGAAGACAGATTCTGGATAATATTATATTAGTCCAAGAAGCCATTCATACCAGCTACAAGAAAAAAGAGAAGGGTATGGTGGTAAAGTTGGACCTGGCTAGTTCCTTTGACAGAGTCAAGCACGATTTCCTTTTTGTAGCCATGAGAAACTTTGGGTTCAGTCAGAAATTCATAGAGTGGGTCAAAGCTTGCATATCAGCCCCTTGGATTACCCCGTTGGTTAATGGTCGCCCTACCAATTTCTTTCAGGACTCAAGAGGTTTAAGGCAAGGTTTCCCTCTTTCCCCTGTGCTCTTTGTCATCCAAGCCTCCGTTCTAAGCTTCCAATTGAACAGAAGTCTCCAAAACAGGTCTCTCTCAGGCATCAGAATCGCCCCAAAGGTCAAGGATGTAAACCACGCCCAGTTCGCTGATGATACTCTTTTAATGGGAGCTGCCAACTTGATCAATACAGCTAGGAACTTTAAAACAGAACTTGACTTCTACAGAGACAGCTTTGGAAGTGAACTAAACTTCCACAAAAGTAAGATCTATGGCTGGAATTTCTCTCCTCACGAAATGCTGGAATTATCTCGGATTCTTGAAATGGAAGGCATCACAATCTGGGACACTTTTACCTACTTGGGCATTCCAATTTTCAAAGTTTCCCCTAGAGTTGTCCATTGGTTGCCCCTTCTGGACAAACTAAAAACAAGATCCATGCATGGGGGGAAAACTGGCTCAACAAAGCAGGTAAAGTTATTTTGATGAATTTCGTCCTAACCAGTCTTCCAATCTATCAATGCTCGATTCTTTTAGCTCACAAAACCATAACAAACAAATTTGATGAGTTGCTTTGTCGCTTCCTCTGGGAGGGTGGTCGAAATTGTGAAAAGAAGCTTCACCTAGTGAGTTGGGACAAGGTCACGAAGCCAAAGATGGAGGGGGGCCTTCAAATCAGATATGTGGCTACCCAAAATCTAGCCATGGGTGGCAAAATTCTCTGGAACATGATCACTGGGAAAAGAACTTGGAGCAAGCAAATCCTCTGGAAAAATTACTTTACAGGAGACAAGGAGAGATGTCTTGAAAAGCCCACAAAAGTGTAGAAAGGATCACCGATCTTCTCGCTATGCAAAAGGGCCCTTCCTTACTTCACTTCAAAGTTCACATTGATTCCGGGAAACGGGGAAAAAATAAGAATCTGGGAAGACTCTATCCTTGGGGATCAGCCTCTCAATGAGTTAAACGATCTGGAAAACATCAAAGCTTGGCTTCTTGCCAAAAACTGTAGCACTCTATGGGACATTTCCTCCTGGGAAAGCTGGAACCTGGGAGATTATCCGGATGAGCTCAAGGAGGAAGCTTTGAAGCTGTTGGATCTCCTTCAAGGGAAGTCGCCCATCAGTGCCAAATCCAAAGATAAACGAGGTTGGGGTTCAGGATCGGGGAAATACACAGCAGCTGCTGGCTACGCTGCTATATTGGAGCTGCCTTGAGTCCCTCCCAATCCTGGCCCATGGGAAACTCTTCGGAAATTCCCGTCAATTCCTAAAGTTGATATTTTCATATGGACTCTGCTTCACAACAGCATATTGACCAGTGAAAATCTAAAGAGGAAAGGTTGGGAAGGGCCCTCTCATTGCCCTCTGTGTAAGCAAGCTGAAGAAACTACCGAGCATCTTTTCATCACCTGCGACTTCACTAAAGAAGTATGGAGGCTTACTTTAGGATCCATCGCTATCAGATTGCCCAATTCAGTAATGGAGATTATAAGCCACTGGAACTCCCTTTCTCCTTTCAATATGAGCAAGAAAAATCTCCTCAAGCTCACGTGGATGTGGACCCCCAAATTTCTATGTTGGAAGATCTGGTTGGAGAGAAACAATAGAATTTTTAAGGAGGAAAGCAGACTCCCTCCTCAAGTCACTATTAAATCTCGGATCATGCTATCAGCAGCTTTAAACACTAAGCTTTTCATCAGAAATTTGACTACCCTCTCTGCTGAAGAAGATCTCTGGCTTAAGGAGTTCAATCTGAACCAACAAAGCATTGAAGCCATCAAACCTCCTCAAAAGACAAATTGGGAAATCAGGTTGGATGAACAGGATTTCATTAAGTGGAGGTCAGCCCTTGATGAATGGTGCCTTTTCTTTGACGGGGCCTCGAAAGGGAATTCCGGTCAAGCTGGAGGAGGATGCATCATCTTTGAGCCCTCTGGCAAACTCCACCTGTCCTATGCATGGGGCCTAGGACACGCCTCCAACAATCAAGCTGAGTATTTGGCGCTGTGGCAAGGAATAAACCAAGCAAGGAAGCTGAACATCCAGAAGCTTACTATCTTTGGTGACTCCAAAATGATTGTTAGAGCGTTACACACTAAGAAGGTGCCAACGGATATTAACCTTGCCCAAACGTACAGGGAAGTCCTTCTCCTTCTGTCGCACTTCAAAAATTATAAGGCTCATCACGTTCTAAGGAATCTAAATAGTCTAGCGGACACTGAGGCCAACCGTGGTACTCTTCTAAACAAGAGCCAGCTAATTGTCAATGGAGAAAGTTCAAATTACTTGCTTCCCTAAGACTAAGGCTGCTCTAGCCCTGTCTCATCACGTGGGCAACTCAACAGTAATTGAAGAAACTAGAAATGATTCGACCCAACACAGTATTTGCAATGTGGGTTAAGCTGGAGATGAAGCTCAGCATAGTATATTTGAAAATGTGCTATTGAAGGCCCTGGCAGCCCCTTTGCCAGACTCTAATTAAAATTTTAACCGTTCTCGTAAAAAAAAAAGAGTAAAAGCTATACCCTAAGGATATTAAGGGTCCAACTTTATTGATATAGATACAAAACAAGCCAAACACAAATAGAATGTAAACTATAAAGTGTGCACCATACTCCAAAGTGGCAAGATAGGTTATAGATAAGGGTTTGATGTGATGTGATGTGTTAACAGTCAGTTTTAAATTCGATATCCAAATATAAGGACAGGTTGAAGATTCATTATAAATTCGAGCCTTGCGATTTCAATGTGTCTTCCAGTTATCGACAAAACATGAGTTGTAAAACCCCAAGGTTTTTAATGCGCTTCGACAATTGTGCCAACCCATTGATAGGTTTATTGTATGGAATTCTTCATCCTGCTCATTTTGCCTTCGAATCCTGGGTGCTTTGGCTCTGTAAAAATAATCCTCAACATCCAACAGAGATGGAGGAGCCTTAAACCCGACCACCCATAGATGTCCAAGGATGATTTGTTCATTGAGAAGGTTCAAAATCCTCTCTCTGTTGATACTTGGGTGTTTCTGGTTTTCAAAACACAATTCTAGTAAGTTTTCTCTATAGTAAAAATTTTTAAATTATGAAAAGATCATTTTTCTTATTACCAAGTTCTTTCTTCAAATGTTCACGATTTAACTTCCAGTTAATGTAATGTTTGTAGGTACAACTTCTGGAACGAATTGGAGGGAAATACTGCCTGCTAAGTCCTCTCCTTTACTAGTAATACCTTTGTCACTCCCTTACGCGACTCTTGATGAGAGACGGGTTTCTTGGTATGTTCTTATGGCGTTAGTTTCCTCCACTCCAATTTCAATATGGAAGTGATACTTGGACTTTGGTATTTTAAACAATTGTTAATTTAAGGATGTGAAACAACTCTTGTGGAGTCGTGGACGACTATGCCACTCTGTAATCCTTTGTTGGTTTTTAAAACTTGTTTGTTACAGTAACACCCGTAAGGGTTTGGATATGGTATCTCTGTCTAAGTCATCATTTTTAGTCACTGTGTATTATTCCAGAGCTTTAAGAAGAGTCTTGTTACATTCTTCTAAACGATATGAGGTTTATTATTCTTTCATCTTGATTCTGGAAAAGTATTTATATATTACAGACTTCGAGCAAGTCTGACCCGAGAGGGTTTTGATTGTTTAACTTAATTTCAATGTTTTTTTTAAAGACAATGTGGCCGCAAGCCTTCATCTTGTTTATTTTGTATTGGATGTAGAAGCCTCTCTAAAAACCTAGATTGAAATATAAATACTTTTATTGAAATCCATTGAGGTTATCTGCAAATGTTTAATGGAGACATATAAATGTTTGTGTAATTCATTAATATTCTTGCATTATTGTAGCACGATAATACTGTATAAAATTTTAGGGTAATATGTATTTTGTAAAAAGGTTCACAATTGGGATTCTACTAAGGAAACCTTGCCTTTCTAAAGAAAAGGATTTGGGAAAAAATATGGGCCGTAAGTCCTCTGCTAACTGTTAGAATAATACTTGAAAAAGATTTCTGGGATAACTAGTTTAACCTGTTGCGCAAATAGAGTTTAGAATAGAATGATATTGGTATCATTTCCTTTCATGACTTTACGAGATTACAATTTATTTCTTTATTGTTAACCTATTTAGTTATGGAGTCTTTGATATTATTGAGGCCTATATCTAAAGGTTTTCGAAAGGTAAACATTACAGGGTTTTTTGGATCAAGATATAAGTAAGGTTTTATTATTTCTAAAGATGGAATACACAATCATTTTTTCTATTGATAGTTACAGGATTTTAGAAAACTTAGAAAGAGTAGAATTTAGTTGTTAAATTTCTTATCGATAAATGAATGTTTATAAAAGGCCTAAGAAAACTATGATGGACATTCGTTAATAAATAGAATGGCTATGAAAAGAACTCAGTTATGCAGTTCTAAGGTTTCATTGTTTTATTTTAAAACTGTAAATCCTTACTTTGAGTATTCAGTTTTGTTAAAAATTTTAATAATTCAAGAGACTGTTTGAGATTTTGTTCTGTAGATAAATACTGCAAAAACAACACCAGTTTAAACCGGAAGCCTGTAACCAGTGCTAAGATTTGTCGATAATCTCGACTTGGTGCTCATTAATAGTTTAGTTGCTAAGAAAATATGGGATAGATACCGTTAAGAATTATTGTTTAGTTTTAATATGACTTATTATTAAACCTGGTTATTCTCGAATAATAATAGAGTTTGATTAAGGAAATACAGTTTGTTCCTAGAGATATTATTATAATTAGAGTAATAAGAATAAGTTTGGATCAGTACATTTGTGTTCCTATACTTGTACTGCAATGAAAGCTTGATTTCACTAAAAGTTTAACCTTTGAATTAAGAGCTGTAGCTTGTATTTAATTAATTACTAGGTCTTCTAACCAGTAGTAGATTATATATAGAATATAAATATATATCATTTCTATGCTCTATATTAACGAAAATACACATTTATTCATTCATTCTTATACTACTATTCAACATAGTTTCATATCTTCCTGTACTAGAGTACGCCTCTTCGGTGAGAGGTAAAATACAGGAGATAATTTATACTCAATTCTTTTATCAAACAGGTTCCAAACAAATACTAAATCCTATAATCAATGAATAACTATCATTTTCAATAAATTACAACTTTCTTGAAATCAGAAATACAACAATGTTATAGAACATTTTTTAGAGTTGGAACCTGGATGCGATGCAAAAAAATAAACTAACACCCAAGGGAGACTTTTCCACCCAACCTTTTCCTAAAGCATCCAAATCACTTGCATAGGACCCCCGAGCTTGATCACTACACCACTAGGACGGAGATCTCTACTACACAATAGACTTATGCAACTTAGCACTCATCAACGGACTAGTAACTTAGTAAATCACTTTAGCCATCCCCTCATCAAATTCTTTGTGTGCGTTACTTTTTAGTTTGCAACAATCACAAAGTTCATTCTCTCCACAATCAGAATGAGTCACTACTACATTTCGATCCAAAATTCGACGGTTACTTCCGACGGCGCGTGGATTTTTTCTTTTAAACCTACCAAAAATCACAAAGTTAAATTTTTTTTTTTAAATTGTGGTCATAAGCGTCGCTTAAGCGATGGCTATCGCCATAAGCGTCTCTTAAGCGACGGCGCATCAGAAGGCTTAATTTAAGTTTTTAGGCTTGTTACCCAAGACAACAATGCCATTAGTGTTTCTAGGAGACCATGGGTGTGTGATATTGCACTCTAGACGATACGATGATATATCTTTGGGGATGTTGTATACCATTGGCATTTTGATTTCTATGTCAAACAAAAATGTATCAATAGATCTGGTCACTAAAACTAACATTGAATCCCTTGTAGAAGCAATCATGTATGCACCAAGATCTGCTTGTTGGCCACCTTGTGTC
>LPNX010290703.1:34724-57349 GCA_001517045.1 Pseudotsuga menziesii
TTTGCTAGACATATTTCTATAGAGAAACATAAACTCCAACTGCATCGGTCACATCAAACTGAAGATATTGTGTGTAATTAACAACCATTGGTTCAGTTACAATTTAAGTGATGCTGAAAGCAATATTTTAGTCCAGCCTGAGCCTAGAATTAGGCCTGATGGCAATATTTTGAGTGCACTTAATAAAATTAGCATATTCTATTTCATTGTTTTTCCTTGTAAAACATAGGCTAAAATGTTGTTTTCCGACTCCAAAGTTATTAGAAGTTGGTTCTTTCTCGTTTACTAAACCTCCCTTCTTATATTGATGTGAAAGCTAGGACATCTATGCTATAAGTTGGTGTTTAACTAGCAAAAGATAACTTCTAAACTGACTGTAAGTAGCTTTTGATACAAGTGTTAGTTGTATTTTCCTGGGATACAAACTTGACTTGTCATATTCTTTGACCCTTATACTATATTATTGATACAAAATATATGCAGGCAAGTAGATTTGGAAATCTGTTAAACCAAACTCTCAACAATGTCAATACAAATTTTATCTCCTTTGACAAGGAATGCCTCAGCCCTCTACTGATGTTCAAACTTATGACAACAACTCTAGTTCATTTTTCTGCAAATGATCTTGACTTTTGTTGGAGATGCCAACATGAAATTATCTTAGAAGTGCTGTTCTCCCTTGAATATCCATGTGGATTGCTATTGGTCAAACCTTTGTACTTTTGAAATACCTCCTACAATTCTCAGAAATCTGCTGGTGGCACTTCTGTTCCATAAGATATGTCTGTACATTATCTTATCATTCAAAACACGTTATTCCCTTGCATTTCAACATAAGTTCTGATTCATGATACATCATTTGATTGAAGCATCGATGATCTTGGAGAAACTTAAGATTTCAGTGTCACAAGATTCTCCATAATCTTGGTACTAGACTAAATGCTATGCTCTGAAACTGTCCATATGGTCGAGCAAACGAGTATCGTTCTGGAGACTTTGTATACCCAATTTGCAGGTATTTTTTTTTTAAAATCACTTCCGTCGCTTAAGCGACGCTTAGTTATGCCGCTTATTCGACAGTTATTCTTTGTATCCGTCGCTTTAGCGACACTTCTTGACGCCGCTTATCCGATAGTTACCCTTTCTATTCATCGCTTAAGCGATGCTTCTTGACGTCGCTTCTCCGACAGTTACCCTTTCTATCTGTTGCTTAAGCGATGCTTATTCACGTCGCTTATCCGACGCTTACCCTTTCTCTCCGTCACTTAAGCGACGCCAGTAGGTGTAAATGTTGTTAAAAATTTTCGTCATCGTCGCTTAATAAGTGTCGGATAACCGACGATGTACATTCAATCGACGGTTAGTTAAGTGTCGCTTAACCGATGGTTACTTAGGTGTCGGATAACCGATGACAAGTTTCCAACGCTTATAAAAAAACCAAAGTGTCATACATGCGACAGGGAAGTGTCGAAAATCCGACATGACGGCCGTCGGATTTTTGGTCGAAATGTAGTAGTGAGTGGTGAGCCTCCTGCTCAATTTGATGGTTTATATAAGATTGCTTAGTGCTTTGGGTCAGTTTTGGAATTTAGTGAGCCACCCAGCTTAGTTCCCCCTTTGAGGGAACATAACCATTTTTTTAGGGATTATGCTCCTGCAACAGCTAGAAAGTGAATGCTAGTGCTGCCACTTGTTAACCATCCTTCTACATCTGCTCCTTTTGACATCCTTCTACAACTGCTCCTTTGTCCTAGTGGGCAGTGAACACTCATTTGTTAGATTTTTATTATTCAAGATAACATTATGATCTTAGGATCTTTAACTGAGAGAATAACATGCACAGCAATAAACACAAGAGACAAGAAACACAAAGAATTTTCCTCGGGGAAACCATAAAGGAGAAAACCATGCAACTTCCTCAGAGATAGAATCAACACCAAAAGTAAAACCCAAAAACAGTAAGATGATCTCCTGACAACAGTAGTCTCTCTCTTGTCCCAGCAACTTCTCTCTCACTCATGCGCCCCAATGAGTGAGTGTGTGTGTGATAAATAAAGAGGCTCACTCTCTATTTATATTCTTTCGTTCACTTAAAATCCACTCCATCATGTCGGCCTCACTTAACAATTACTTACTCGAGCCAACATTTCTAGGAGAGTATAATAACCCTAATGCCCCACAACTTGTGGGGACTTTGCCTCCTCCGACCAACAAGGAGGGTTATCCTTAACACAACGGTGGGGACTATTGCCCCAACTTACAATAACTCACCTAGGGTCGACTTCTCTAGGATATTCTAATAACCCTAGGGCCCCACAACTGTGGGGACTTTAATCCTTGACCAATAGGAGGGTTACCCACAATGACTTGACATGACTTGTTTACATTATAGAACCTCCCGATGGGAACATTGGGGCATGACATGACTCAATTACATTACAAACACTTCCTGGAACAAACATCGGGGTACAATACATAAGATATACAAGTGAATACATTCCGAAGTTACAATTTACATAAACACTCCCTCTTAATTAGGAAGGTATTCTCTCGATACAATTTATCAGCACAAGTCTTCTTCTCTATATCATCTGGAACATCATCGAGTCCTCGTCATCTTCAAGTCATCTTCATCTTCAAGTCATCTTTATCTTCAAGTCATCTTCATTTGGATCTGGATCATCACTCGATCTGGATCATCATCACTGGATCTAGATCATCACTCGATTTGGATCATCATCACTGGATCTGGATCATCACTCGATCTGGATCATCATCACTGGATCTGGATGATCATCACTAGATCTGGATCATCTCTGTTGGATCATCATCACTGTATCATCACGGGTGCTATCTCATGATTCTTCTCATTACAGGAAGTTCTACAGAGCCAGCCCTTTTTCATGTTGGTTGTAGGCCTAGCCTCCATGTAGGTATTTCTTCAGTGCTTATATCTGACCCTAAGTCAGAATGGCCCATCTAGCACTTACATCTAACCTTGAATCGTCAGAAAGGCACGCCCAACACTCACATCTGACCATGAGAGGAACTTAATCCCCTCACCATGTCAGAATGGCCCAGCCCTTACATCTAACCATGGAAGGAACTTCATCCTCTCACCATGTCAGAATGGCCCAGCCTTTACATCTGACCTTGACTCGTCAGAATGGCCCAACCCTTACATATGACCTTGACTTGTCAGAATGGCCCAGCCCTTACATCTGACCTTGACTCGTCAGAATGGCCCAGCCCTTACATCTGACCTTGAATTGTCAAAATGGCCCAGCCCTTACCTTGACTCATCAGAATGGCCCATCCCTTACATCTGACCTTAATTCGTCAGAATGGCCCAGCCCTTACATCTGACCTTAACTCGTTATAATGGCCCTGCACTCACATCTGATCATGTGAGAACACATCTCACAATCATATCAGAATGGCCCTCAGTCCTAGACTGAGCTTTCTTGGTAACTGACCAGGTGCCTCCATTCTCCCATAGAATGGCATCAGCCCTTATATTTGATCAAGTGGGAACCAATCCCTCAATCACATATGATCATGTAATACCACATCTCACAGTCATATCAGAAAGGCCCTCAGTTCCAGACCGAGTATTCTTGGTAACTGACCAGGCACCTCCATTCCAAGAATGGCAACAGCCCTTATATCTGATCATGTAGGAACCAATCCTACAGTCATATCAGAATGGCTCAGCACTCATATCTGACATGGAAGGAACCAATCCTCTCACCATGACAGAATGGCATAGCCCTTACATCTGACCATGGAAGGAACCTAATCCTCTCACCATGTAAGAATAGCTCTAGGTCTCATCACTTCCCTTTGGAGGGAACCTCGATCTGGAGAACACCAAGCTTCTCCCTGAAGTACTCAAACTTCACTCTGGCTAATGGATTTGTCAACACATCAGCTATCTGTTCATCCGTCACAACATACTGGAGCTTCACTGCTCCCCTCTGCACCATATCCCTGATATAGTGATACTTGATCTCAATATGCTTAGACTTGTCATGGAACACTGATTTCTCTGACAACTTCACACAAATTTGGTTGTCACAATATATACAAGTAGCATATAACTAGAGATCAAATAATCAGACAGTAGCTTCCTCAACCATACTGCCTCACAACTAGCTGAACAAGCTGCGACATACTCTGCTTCAGCTGTACTCAGTGCCACACATGATTGCTTCCTTCTAAATCAAGAGAAAACACCTATACCATAATGAAACAACACCCTAAAGTGCTCTTCCTATAAATGGAACTGTCTGTCCAATACAAATCCTCATAACCCTCCAGGTTAATCTTCTGATTCACATCATACTTGAGCCCATAATCAACTGTACCCTTCAGGTACCTCACTGCATGCTTTGCAACCATCAGGTGAACATGTCTCAATGAATTCACATCAAAGCAAATACCTGGTCTCATATTCGTTAGGTACATCAAGGAATAAATCATCTGACGATACATCGTGGCATCAACCGACTCTGATGAAGCAACACTCAATAGCTTCAGGTTCGATGCCATAGGTGTGGTCATGGCCTTGCAGTCTGTTAGGTCATGTTTTTGTTTTCCATTGTTTTTGATACTTTTATTTCATGTTTTGAATCTTGTTTACTTTTTGTTTCTAGAAAATTTTGTTGATAAGGACAATATTAATTTTACCCTTTAACTTTCATGATTTTTTATTTCTTAGCTTATTTTTACAAGTTTTGTTTGATTTTATAATCGAGGGACTTATATAAGGCATATATGGATTCAAAAAGTCTAAAAATAGCATAAAATTCAAATTGGGATTCCTAAACCAAGTTCAAACTCTTATCATTAGCTTAAAATTTTGAAAATCATTAACTTGGACTTTCTTGTAGTGCAAGACAAAAACAGATGCATAGAGGCGCTACAAGAAAATCGTGCAAGCTAAAATCATCATTTTTTGGTCCAATTTCTTCGGGATTCTCACACCTGAGGTGTCAATCACACTGTGTGATGGTTTTGATATGTGTCTTCTGCAGTTTAATCACTAAGGCAGGTGGAATATTATCATGAGGGAGAAATCGTGGCAGTCGTTTGCAGAAGCAGATATAATAATGATAGCAGAGTATAATGGAACAAAGGTGTATGGAATGATGTTTTTATCTGAAATGCATGAAGAGTAAGTGAAGATCGTGGCGAGAAATCAGTGCTTGATAATCGGGATTTTGAAACTGAGCGAGAATTAGGGCTTGTAGGAGTGGTTGGCTGGAGTGTTCTAAGCCGTCAGAGAAAGGTGGAGCATGCAATTCGACACCTGACAATTGAAATAACCATATTCCAGCATTCGAATTGGTCATTTTAACAGGTAGTCCACATGCCATTACCAAGGTTTTTAAATTTGGGTTTTTTCTAAAAAATGACTAATGACATATTTGAAGGCAGAATACTAATTTTAGACCTAATCCATGTTAAATGATGAATTATTAATCAATGCATTTAAAGTATTCATCATTTAAACAGAAGATTTCAGAGCAGAGCCTTTTTTTTTTTGATGTCCCTATATTGTATTCTATGTCAGTTTGTTAAGGTTTGAAGACAATCAGACCATGGTGCATTGATAGAAGTTGTTTAACCATAAGTTCAAAATAAAAAAAAGTGGAAAAAGCAATAGGGCAGAACCCTCAGACTTAAGCTGGGTGAAGAATTTTCCAGATTGTGCATAGTTGTTTTCAGATGCAGGATGGTTAATGTTCTTCGGAAATATTAAAGGTTATCATGCAAAGGTGTCTTACAAATTTTCTCAATGTCTAGACAAGGATAGTGTCTTTTGACACCTTGAATTTCAAATTAACCAGGGAGTTAATAGCTGAAGCAATAGGGATTTTGGATGAGGAAGAGTTCTGGTTCAAAAAGTTTCCTTTCACCTTTAATGCTCAGAGATACTTGCTTCCTGGTGTAGTTGCAGATTGGGGAAGAGGTGTTCCAATTCAAAACTTTAAACCTGAGTGGATTGAGCCTATTAAAGTCTTGCAAAGCTATGTCACCTATGAGGGTATATTTGCCTTTGTTTTCAAATATCACTTTAGGTTCCTCCAGCATCTCAGTAATGAGTCTAAAATGAACCTACCTTTCTTCTTTTTGAAAAGCTTACAGAAGATGTCATGTAGGGTGAGAGAGCACCATGATCATACAAAGCAATCTGTTTTTCACCATGGACTCATTAAGCACATCATAAGTATTGTATTGCAAAAAAGGGAGAAGACTTGGGAGCATTTCATTTTTTTGTCAGGTTTCAAGATTGACCAGGAGGAACAATCTCAGAGAAGACAAGTAGATAAAGGTCAAACTATGATTAAGAAGCTTAGAAAAAAGGTAACAATCAAGGGTGAAGAAAATGATAAACCAGAAGAAGCTTCAAAAAAGGAAAATAAAAACTTTGAATTTGAGCAGCGAGTTAATGATGAGGATATCAAGATTTTACAGTCAGAAATTAAAGAAGCTAAGCCTATTGTAGATGTTTTACCTGCAGAATCAATTCAAAATGTAAAAGAAGATATTGAGGAGCAAAACCAAATCCCTATTACAGTACTATTAGAGGATGATGAAAAATACCTATTTGATGAGGATAGAATTCCTGTTACTAATGAAGCTAGGGTTTGTGCTGAGCAAGAAGTGCACACTCATTGTGATGAGGAAACAATGCCAAGAAGGAAAAAAAATGAAGGTTGTTGAATTTTCCTCGATAACTCATCAAGGAAAGGCTCTGAAGATGTTGGTAGAGATTGCAGCAGTCTGGAGACCTAAAACAAGGCCGAAGAACAAACTTAGATTAAACATGAAAAAGCTACTGAATCCCAAATTGGCTAAAGAAAAGGTTACATTGATAGAGGATTCATCATCTGAATAAAAATTGCATGATATTGAAGATGGCAATAAAGGTAAAAAACCAATAGAATCAAAAGGAAAATCTGTCATGACTGATACCAAGATCTCTGATATATTTCTAGAGATTCGAAATCAAATGTTTTAAGAACAGCAACAAAGTGAGGTAAAAAGTTCCTGTTTAGAGAAGAAGGAGATGGTTGAACAAGAAGTTCCCTGCAATGCTGAAAATGAAGAACATCCAAAGTTTCCTGTGACCTCCACAGAACTTATGAATGAAGATGAAGAAATCTATAAAAGACTGAAAATCCCATGGACACCAGAAGGGATGCAAACAATAGCAAGAGACAAATGTATTGATTCTGAAAAAGAAAACCTACAAAGAAGCATTAAGCAATATAAGTATCAAATTTATGCATGAAGCTAATGATGGGTTAGTTACTACAAACATGAGACTTAGAGAAGCTTTGGAGGAAGTTAATAGTCACTACCAGGAGTTGATTATAGTTTCAAGAGAAGCACTTAAAAGGAAAAGGAAAACAGAAAATCAGTTCACAGAGTTCAAGAAAACCATCCAGGAGCTGCAACAGCATAATGAGGAGCTAGCAAGGAGGATTGCAGACATGGAAATAGATCAATTGAAGGGGAGAAGGAAAGCTCAAGCCTTGGAGGGAATTGCTTTACTTGCTAAAGCAACTAAAGATTTGTAAAGTTAGTCAAGAAAGTCAGTTATTAGTTAAGTTTGGAAAGTTATTTTATTTTTGTATAAGGATAATTTAGAGCGAACTTTTCGAAGGATAGTCTAAAAATAGTTAGGGTTCAGCTATTCAACTGATTTTGAAAGATAAGATAAATGTAAGTCTGAAAGAAGACAAATGGTTCGATTTTTTGCTGACAAGGGGAGGCTATCAGGCTTTGTTTATGAGCTAAGTAAAAACTCTTATGTGTTTTTTGAAGACTGAACTATGAAATATATGCACTATATGCCCTTCAGATTATTGACTGGTTTCATTTATAATTTGTGTTAATTACTTCGCTGGTATATTCATTTCTTGTTTAATGTTTTTATCCTTGGAATGCTTTCCAACTGTAGGTGAAATTCAGTATTGTGTATTCTGTTGGATTATGGTTTATGTGTTATACATCTTAGTCATTCAAATGCTCATGATTTAGTTTTTACTTTGATTTTATCAATGTTTTCCCTCTTGTCTTCAAACTGCCCAACCAAAAACCTTGAAAACCCTAAAAACCCTATTTTACTTTATTGTGATTATTGAGATTGTGTTGGCTTGTTCTCTTGTAGTCTCGGAACAATTTCTGGCATAAGCACAGTCCATCATCCTGAACCTCTTCAGGATCTCTACTACATAATTCCCTTGTCCACACCTCCATTCCTAGAACGTAGTGCATCATCCCCAAGTCCTTTATATCGAACTCGGCAGCAAGTCTTCTTCTTGCAAATTTAATGAGTTCCTCTTTTCTGTCAGGAACAATTCATCGACATATAACAGGAGCATCACTGGTCTTCCACCTTCAACCTTGAAGCAAAGGTTGGAATCTGCTTTACTCTCAGTAAATCCTAGAGTCATCAGTAATCTATCCATCCTGTCGTACCATGTCGAACCTCAGGATATTCTATAGTCACTCCCTCTGAAGCAGAGCATCATACTCCCTCTGTCTTTCGTACTCTATGCACTAAAAAATTCTGTACAGGAGTGAAAGTAGCTTCCTATGCTACTAATATTCTATGTGTCCATCTAGTGTATAGAATTTCATCTTCAACCTTGTAGCAAAGGTTAAGATCTTCATCAAGCTTATCATGTATGTGTTATCCTATGGGTATCTTCTGAGCTCGTACAATACCTTCTTTCATTTGCACACATGATTATGCCTATCATGTGACTTCACTTCCAATGGCTGAAAATGTCTCTTTGTAGTTTATACCTTCTTTTCATGAGAAGCCTCGTGCTACGAATCTTGTCTAGTATCCCACGATGTTTCCATCTACTGCATGATGGGACTACGAACTTCTCTTCATGTATCGATACTACATCCTAGACATCATTCTTCTTGAACTGGTATTCCCTTTCTTCTTGGTTACTTCTTCATAGCTGGAAGGTTCTGCCTCAATGATGTCGCTGCATTCATTATATTATTCTTCATCTTGAACTGTTGTCACTTGTTCTTTCAGAACAAGTATCATCCTTCTTTTCTTGTAGGTGATTTTATGCGATCTTTCCTACAAGTCAAATGCATTAGTTGTATGGTTAGAAACATTTCATAAGGTATATTCATAATGAAAAATTCTTTTGCATCAAGATATATGATTATGCAACTATTTTAGCCAATACAACATTCATCCATATCTCACGGAAACTTTCTAGATGCCTTCCATCTCTACCAAGACAACATTGAGATTGTGCACTAATCCAATATGTTAGCAAAGAGGTTTCATTCTAGATATAAGCAACAATGGAGAGTTGTATAGCCCCATGAGCTACTTACCCATCACTAGCATATTAGTAGTATACTGTCATTAATGCAAACATTCTATCATGCATAATACATCAACTGAATATAAACAAATGCATAACAAAACAATATCATGAAATGACAATTGAATACTTATCTTTATTTGTTCCGTGGGTAGACTTTTTCTTGAGCCTTCAGCTTCATCATCTTCTTCATTCATAATAGCATCGTTTCTTATCCAAATGCTAAGATGGATAAGAGGTTCTTCAAGAGTTGAGTTCTTCATATTCCTCATCGCTTGAGGGATCTTCTTTGGATGGTGAGAGCTTGATCTTTAGTTGCTCCCATCTTCTCTTCTCTTATTATGAGTCGAGCTTCTTCTTCTTCCCAGAGTCTGCTGAAAGTAATCACTTTCCTCTGGTATGCATTCCTTGCATGAATGAATCCCATGATCCTGGGGAGGCCATTCAAGGTGGTTATCACCACTTTTGTATTTTCCACTTCTTCTACTGCTACAAGTTGTTCTTTGATTTGAGAGACTCTCGTAAAGTATGACTGTATGGTCTCTGCATTCTGGATCTTCACATTCTACAACTGTTTTCTTTCCTTCAAATAGCTTGGTCAAGGAGTTAAACATCTCTTTTGGTGTCTATAGGGAAGACAATTATGGTATAAGGTGATCCGTGATTGAATCAGCAATGATCTTCTTGACTTTGACCAAGTTCTTCTTGTGTAAGGCTTTCAGCCTCATCTCCCTCTGGAACTGGAACCTCTCTACTCATGTAGGTTTCCAATTCATTTTCTTCAGAGAGATCAAATACTTCCATGCTTGGAATTTGTCAACTTCACCAAGATTATCATCAAGCTTATGTGATATATCAGTTTGAAATGAGAACCTCAAATGAAAATAGCAAAAGATTAGATCTTATCGATTTGAGGTGTCCGTCCTGGTTCTGAAGCTGGCTAATCTAGGGTTTGTCAGAGAAACCCTAATTTTAAAAACTTGGAATCTTTCAGATATGATTAGATAGAAATATAGATCTCTTCAAGTTGAGCTGTCCAATGTACTCCTTTTCTGAAAACAGTGGAGGGAAGCTCCTGGAACAGGAAGCCCTAGTTTTCCAATTTCTTCTGCAGAAATGCCTGTTACTCTTTCTATGGTATCTCCAAAATTACTGCTCCTCTGTGTTTGAAACGTCTCACTAAGGTAGCCTTGACTATCCCGGTTCCAACACCATAGGTTTCATCAGAATTGGTTTCACCAATTGGGACTCATGATCATTTTTCCAAGGTGACTTGTTACAGGACTATTCACAACAATGACGTTGTATGGACTTCTGCGTGTCACTATTTCATCTTCTGCGGAAACTCAGACCATAGAAAGTACAGTCTGTGACCTTTCTGGAACATCTTCAGAAATTGAATTTGGACCTTTGTAGCCCAATATATAACAATTCTCCTCAAGTGTCATGTTTAGGGATGAATCCTAGAAGAGGTTGGAACCCTAACTTGGAGGAATCATATATCCCAGAATATAGCGAATCTGAGGCTGAATTTTGGACACAATGTAAATACGGATTTCATCATCATCCTTTGAAAGTTTCAGCTCCTGATCCTTCTCCAATCCCGAGAGATAGCGAATGTACCAAAACTTATCAATTTTAGTATTTTAGGGTTTTTTTAGCTCGGGGTCAAACTAGGATTTGACTTTCCCGGAGTTTCACCCAACCAAAAATATCAACCCAAGTCTCTAAACTTCGATTTTGATGAGGAGAGCAATCCTATGTCGGGCTCACTCAAAAAATCCTCCTATGTAAGAAGCCCTAATTTCCTGCACCAAAAACTAAAAAATGCTCGGAATCAAATTCCGCTTTGACAGAAAGATGCGCCCTTCAATGGAGAGTGAGCCTAGCATACTTTTGTTTATGGATTGTGGAGAGAGACCCAAAAAGTAAGAAGCGCTAGCTTCTGCAACTGCACAATGCCTTCTTCTCAAGTTAGCTCTGATACCATGTTAGATTTTTATCATTCAAGCTAGCATTATGATCTTAGGATCTTTAACTGAGAGAATAACATGCACATCAATAAACACAAGAGACAAGAGACACAAAAAAAATTCCTCGGGGAAACCATAAAGGAGAAAACCCCACAATTTTATCAGAGATAGAATCAACACCAAAAGTAAAACCCAAAAACAGTAAGATGATCTCCCGATAGCAATAGTCTCTCTCTTGTCCCAGCAACTTCTCTCTCACTTATGCGCCCCAATGAGTGAGTGTGAGTGTGATAAATAGAGAGGCTCACTCTCTATTTATATTCTTTCGTTCACTTAAAATCCACTCCATCATGTCGGCCTCACTTAACAATTACTTACTAGAGCCGACATCTCTAGGAGAGTCTAATAACCCTAGTGGCCCACAACTTGTGGGGACTTTGCCTCCTCCGACTAATAAGGAAGGTTATCCTTAACACAACGGTGGGGACTATTGCCCCAACTAACAATGACTCACCTAGGGTCGACTTCTCTAGGATAGTCTAATAACCCTAGGGCCCCACAACTACAGGAACTTTAACATTTGACCAATAGGAGGGTTACCCACAATGACTTGACATGACTTGTTTACATTATAGAACCTCTCGATGGGAACATCGGGGCATGACATGACTCAATTACATTACAAACACTTCCCGGAATAAACATCGGGGTACAATACATAAGATATAGAAGTGAATACATTCTGAAGTTACAATTACATCAACATCATTTAACAGTCTCCCCTGAATAGTTGTCTCATTTTATCAATTATTAAAATAAATAATTGTTCAATTACATTCATCCTTGACCCTCTTGGTCATAAAATTTACAATAAAAATTAAATAGCGTTTTTGCTGAAATAAATAATAACTATTTATTTTTCAATTTTGGGTATGTTACAAGTGGAGCAATTAAACATCCTAAGTGGAAATTTAAAATGTATAGTGGAACAACCGAACATCCTTACACAATATAATAAATAGTAAAAGATTAAAAAAAACATAAGGATTTGTTAGTTTAATTTTTAATTTTATTTTAAAAATTAAGGATTTATCTTTAACAATTATATATTAAAAAATGAATAATTTATAAAAATTTCAAAATATTTTATATTTTAATCAACCTAATTTAATTTAATTTAAATTATTTATATTAAAAAATAAAATATTCTATAATTAAATTTATTTAAATTTAATTTAATTTAAATTATTTATATTAAAAAATAAAATACACATTTAATAAATTAAAACAAATCTTATATTATGAAAACAAACTATTTTTTATGTATTTTCTAAATAAAAATTTTAACCTAGTTTCATTTTGTATATAATAGTAAACTTAAAAATAGAAAAGTCTCATATATTAAAAAAATAGCTATAACTAAGTACACAACCCCCTTTCAAGTCACAATCAATGAATACACCAAAAGCTATCCAATTAGCCAGCTACAAACATTTCTATTTAAACTATCCAATTACCAAACTCTTGTATAAAGAGCTACAAACATTCTAGTTTTACTAAGACAATTCAACATTTTCGATTTTTTAAGCTATCCATTTACCACTCTTAAAGGACTACAAACATTTTATTTTTACTAGGACAATTATATTTGCTAGTTGCAATGAGCAGGATGCAATGTTTATAGCTATCTGTATATGTACAATGCAGACACATCACTTAACACAAATTGTGTTAATCTGATACACAAAGGCGTGCTCTAAACATCCTCAGTACAATATTGCAGAGTACAGTATTTAATGTTGCAATAGCAAAAATAACATCCAGAATTAAATCAAATCCAACTGCAATGTTGCGGTATTTAATGTTGCAATAGCAAAAATAACATCCAGAATTAAATCAAATCTAACTGCAATGTTGCGGTTGCCGGTACAGGGTGCTTATTGCACCCTTTCCCAACAGCCATGTGCTTACCGCAGTATAGGCATTGGTTGAATGGCGGCCATTAATAATTAGCTTGCTGTGCAGGTTTTAATGCCATAAAAGTTGTGTAGCAGGTTTTTGGATCTCAAATTACTTGAAACCTATAACATTGTAACTATCCTCGCATTAAAACCTACACAGCAAGCTAATTAATCTTCACCTTAATAGAAAATCCAATAAATTCTATATATATAAGCATTCATTGAAAGTAAGGTACTATATATATCAGCATCAATTAAAACCTGTATTGCAAGGGTACCTATGAATGCAATCGTCCGATGGAGAAAGTGAAGGCTTTGACGATGAGAATATCGATCACGCAAGGCCTCAAGCACGTCTTGGCAAACAGCTCGCTAGAATGAGTCTGCCCCAAACCTTATGTATGAGACAAAGTAACCATATATGTGTTCATAGCAATAAAAGCAGCACAACCAAAATAATGGATCCTCAAAATTCCAAAGATGGCTGAATCTAAAAAGGAAGCAAATAACCATGTTCAAACCCAATACAATTCACAAAAAAAATTAACGTGTTTACCATAAAACCATTTTTCAAGATACAATATGTACTATGTAGTTGTAATCCAACAGGTTTAATATAAATGGTTTGAAAGTTAAGTTATATATGACATTTTAAATAATGTATCGGTTAATGTTGTATAAGTAGAGATATAAATGACTAGCACAATTATTTAACTTGTGCCTGGTGAATACCCATAAGTCATAAGTTAAGTGTCACTAATAAGTTATTAGTTAGTTATTTGTTATCCATGCATCATTTTTTTAATATTCTTGTTTTTAATAACTTTTTACTTTGAATTTGTAACAACTGCCATAGAATCAATCTGACAGTACACTTGTTTCATAGCCATACAATCTAGAAAAAGCATAGATGCTTATCAACCTCAAAATCTCAAATAAAAATAGCTATAAGTTTAAGAAGATTTAAATTTTTTATTTTGTTTTATATATATTGAAAAAGACATGTTTCAAACCTAAATCTAATTATATATCTCATTTCTTATATAATATTTTTTTCTTGAAAAATGTATATTGTTTATCAATTTTAAAAAGATATAAACAAATTTAAAAAAAAATAAAAAATTATCCATTGAATTATAAATGAAACGTTAAACTTAAATTTGTATGTGAATGCGTGTGTATATATATATATATATATATATATATATATATATATTCTTGCAGCATCATCATTAAATCCGTTGCTAAGTGCATATTTAAACCTCTTTCTCAAGTAAAGACAATACCATAAACCTAACTAGACAAACCATGTTGCGGGTCCATGCCATTAACAACTTCAACTTCAAAGCACAGTTGGAACTGTCTGAAAATTCGGGGTCGAAGATGTGAGTCAAATCGATGGCCATGTTATGTCACTTTATTATTTATGTTCACATCTACTTCCATATTCCATTCTTCAATTTTATTTATCACCGTTTGGTACAAGCACCTCACCTGTCATTTTTGTTTTTTTTCCATAGTAGAATCATATTTGTTGTATGTCCTGCTGTTATTTAATGTACATGAATTTCTTCCACTCCCATTGTCTATCGAAGATAACAACCATCATGTATCTTTTTTGTTTTTATGCTTAAATGCATCTTAATTAATATTTAAATATTAATTAATATTTAAATAAACTTGAAAGTAAAAAGTATTAATAATAATATTTTTTTCATTAAATAATATTTGTTTTTATGTTTTTACTAATCAGTTTAATATTTAAATTATACTATAAATGGATAAATAGTAGTGGTTTGGTGTGGCTATGCTAGTATCTTAGAATTTTCATGTGAAATCCCATCCATGCTTTCCTTAGATTGCAAGAGAATTGGACAAGACTACTATGCATATTGATTTTATGGTTGTCCTAATAAACAATTATAAAAAAATAAAAAATAACTCATGTAATAAGTGCACTTAATCCCATGGTAATGTGTGACTCCGTGTGAGAGTGGAACTCCATCTAGAGGTTGGGAGTAGATACTGTGCACAAGGTTTAGTTGAACTCCATGCACTTAGTGTGACATTGTAACTCCTAATAAACTCCTGTAGACTCCTAATAAGCTAATCTGAACTACTAATTAAGTGCTTTGAACTCATGTGATCAGTGCACTTAGTGACATGGTAATGTGCAATCAAGAGTAGAGCTAATGTGCATAGATAACTCTTAGCTAATTAATGAATAACCAACAATTCATGACAGATAACTAGAAGAATGTGATAGATAAAAAAAGATTATAAAAAATAACTGAATATTGATAAATAGATAATCATAACTAATGAATGAATGCATAAATAACATATATTTTAAAGTGTAATGAATAAATAACATATAATTTGAAATGTAATAAATGCACAAAGCTTTTCACGAAAAAGATCCCTGCGTCCTTAGAAGTTTAAGTTTTCAACAGAGCTGCGTATTCCTGTCCAAAAGAGTTTTATATGTGCAGGAAGGTTATATAATTTGGATGGGGTGCTTACGTTCTACTAATTCGAAGCTTTGTTTACCGCCGCTCTTCCTCTTGGAAACGTGATGAAGGGCATACCACCAGGGTTGGAATTTCAAATGGAGAACATTCGTCAAAATTGTTGATAATAATCAAAATCTGAAACTTTTTCTATATTCTAAGCCATATTTTGACGGTTTTCGTAAAATCTTAGCTATACTTGACTGTAAATTGATCCATGACGAGCTTTTACCCGTCAAATTCCATCCCTACATACCACCCGTATCCTATTGGACCGTTGTTTTTTCCATCCAGGTCCATGCCAACCCACAGCGACAAGAAGTGTTGCCAGCAATGGTTTGACTTCCACTGTCTTGACCCACCAAGCCGCAATGAAACTTTGCATGCCTAGTTTTTTACTTGGTTTGATATCAAAACTGGTTTTGGTCTGTGATTAAGTCAACCCTATAAGGTCAATCTAATCGCTTGTCCTTAAAATTCATTAAAGTTTGTTTATTTTTGTATAAAAATTGGTGAACATGTGACAATGGTTCTCTGTAACACTTTACTTTAATTCAATGTGATTGTATTTGAATTCTGAATATTGTTTTGACTCCCATATATGATATATATGGAATGTAACTTTTTTTCAACCTGTCGCCATGTGGTAACATTCTAACTCAATGTGATTCTTAAATTCTCAATATTTTTTGGAACTTCTAGATATGTAACACTTTGTTTTCATTTGTAATTATAATAATTCTTCATTTGTATCTACATATTTGTTATGCCCCTTGAGTCCCTGCTCAATTACATGTGGAATTTGGTACATCCGGTGTATGTTATAGTCTAATCGATTGTGACTTTGTATTTAAACCTTTGGATATTATTGTTTTTGGATATTATTGTTTTGACACTTTTTAGATATAATATATATATATGCACTATAGCTCTGGTTTGTAAGTTAGTAAATGATAAAAAATTCCAGGTTGCTTTTTATCCTATTTGAGGAAGCATAAAGAGCTATGGTATTTAAGCCAGTTGTTGTGTTCAATTGGTGATGTTATTGAAACAACTAATGTTGTTGAAACTTGAATTTGAATCTCTTTATGTCATTTTCACTATCACAAACCTTAGGGTCATTGATGAGGGTCTTCTTTGACATGTTAGATGCAATAGAAAATTGAAAATACAAGCATACCTAAACTTACATGGATATTTTGAGACACATATACAATTAATCTCACGGCAAGTAAAAAAGATGAAACATAGGAAATTGATTGACGTTTCCAAATATATATATTTTTTCTATTGAAATGTTCTTAACTATCTAAATTTTGATCTTCTTTAATAAACACTTTATTTATTTATTTTTGAGACAAATTATAAGGTATATGTATTTGTGGATAGAGCCTTTGAGCGCCTAAATGATGGAATCAACTTATCAAAACTAAGAGACATATAGATAATGACTAGTATTAGTGCATTGATATTTTTCCAATAAAAGATAAATAAATTTGTTTTTAATTATCTAAGTGATCGAACCTTGAAAATAGTACACCAAGTGTGGGTGCAACCTTTGAAGGTCTAAATGAAATTATTTTAGAATGGTTTTTTTATACCATGTAGAGGTTGATTGTCCTTTAGTGCACCATACAATTTCTCTTCAAAATAATTGAGAAACGAAAGAGTTATGGATGAAACACTAACAATGTGCTTTTTTGAGTTAAGGAGCCATTACACAAGAAAAATAAGAATATATATATATCTTTCAAAAATGGATCTGTAGGATGGAAAGCTATGGTCGTGGCTTTTCCCCTCATTGGAAATTGGACAGCTTGGGAAATTAGAAATGGGAAGAGTGTCAGGATTGGGGAAGATTATAAACTTCCCATAATAGTCATCATCAAAATGAGAGAACATAGATGCTTCAAGCTTGTAGAAACCAAATTTGAACCTCATCCTCCCCAACAGTGAACAAAACGGAAAACTGCTGAAGAGATGGGCATGGAGGGCAATGAAGTAGAGAGCTAGAACAATTTTGTGAATCTGTTGGAGATAAATTTTATTAACCTTGATGAGGAGGATCATGATAAACTGATTTGTACTAGAAACTCAACAAATGGGGATTACACAACAAAAAAGGGGTATGAAATGGAAATCTTATATCAAACTGAAGGTCACAAAGCTTGGTGGTGGGGGGTGTTATGGTCATCAAAATGCCCCTTGAAAAATACACTTACCTTCTGGTTGGAAATAAACAAAAAATTACTGACTTGGGAAAATCTGAGGAAAAGAGGATTCCAATGGCCAGGATATTGTTCTCTGTGTAAATCACGAGAAGAACATACTTCTCATATTTTTGGCTCATGCACTTATGCAGGACACGTATGAAACAATGCAATGCAGGCTATCTCTCAAGCAAGGATGGACACCGTGGAAGGTAATTGGGAGCAAAGAGCCAAATCCTGGTGGAAAAAAGAAGCGGTATGTAATTATGTTGCTTTTCCTGTTCTATTTGTATATACCATATGGGAGACACGTAACATAGTGATCCTTAAGAATCTCTGGACTCCCATCGACATCACAACAAATATATTGGTGCAGAAGGCTCAAGAGTACCAATCATCCCCCAAGAAAGGAAAAAAAAGTACTGTCAAGCACCCAGAAATTGATAAGAGCTGCCCTTGTGCTATTTTTGATGGGGCCAGTCAAGGAGATCCTCCCATAAGAGGAGTAGAGGGAAAAAATTTCTTGGATGAGACAAACAAAATATCTTTCAAGCTTGGATTGGGAAGAGAATCAAACAACAAAGCAGAGCTACAATGAAGATAGCAAGTGATAAACAGATTCAAAGATTGCACATCTATGGGGACTCCAAAATAGTAATAGATTGGGCAACAGGAAGGAATGATGTGAATCTCCTGTGCCATCTATGTGAGAGGGATCCTAACTAAGATAATCGAGCACCATGGAATGATGTGAATCTCCTGTGCCATTTATGTGAGAGGGATCATAACTAAGATAATCGAGCACCACGGAATGGTGTGAATCTCCCATGCCATTGTGTTACAACTTTAAAAATAAGATGTCATTCTCAAGTTAAAAAGTGCATTTTATAATTTTCTTAATATGTTTTGTTTGAGAGGGTGTTTGCTTGAATGTTTGGCACTACATTTTGACAAATTTATCAAAGTCAATGATGCTCCTCAATGCATACACCAAGGAAATAGGTGATGGTAGATGATGCTCACTTAAAGGTAAAACGAAAGAATGTGGCCAAATCATCAAAATGATTGAATATCAAATTAAAGCTTTTAGTGATATAATGTTCTAGGTGATTATTAAAGATAAAGGATTTAATTATTTAACAAGTTGCGATTTGTTTTAAGATTTAATATCATGTAACACTTGATAAAGTTGAAGTGATGTTTAATTTTTTATTTATTGTTGTTTACATTTTTTCATCTTCGGTTTTAAGGAGACCCCTTCCTCTTATAATGTTCCAATGATGTCTGACCATACTAGTTAGAAGAGTTAGTTTGAAGATCTTTGTAATGACAACCAAACAATTGATGCTACAATGGTAGAGAAATTAACGAAGACAACGTGGATGTCTATTTGGATGGCATTTTATCATATATCTGGTCCTTTGGAAGTGATCAAGGTAAGGTGGATTGATATCTTTCATATGTACACTAAATAGGAATATCATTACATAATGGGTTTTCATTTGTTCTTGTTTTAGGAAGGGAAAACGTTACACGCCAAGGGGTAAAAATGTGACAAGCCAAGTGGGTTAAACAATATTTGCCCAACATTTTAGACAGATTTTTCAAATTCAAAGGGTCAATCGTTCGTTGTATGTATTAAACCATCTACATAATTTCACAATTACTAATTTTTATGTTTTTTTTTAAATTTAAATTTTTTATTTTTTATTTCAAACATGAAATTCTAAGTATAAATAATTTGACAATTATTGAATTTTACATAATTTTATATTTTAGAATTCAAATTCAAATTGTAATGGTGAATATTATGTGGATGTCAATTGTGATTTTTTTATAAAAATTACCAAAATTATGTAATAACTATATCAACAAGTTTTAAGTCATAAAATTATAAAAATTCAAGTTTGAATTTTATTGTTAAAAATAGAATATTTGAATTTTCATGTTAGCTTTTATTTGTTAGTGAAAAGATTAAATTAATAATATTAATATCTATGGGCTATTTTCATCCACTTTGAAAGTAGATGTGCTAATTAAGAATATATTAAATATAAAGAAACAATAAAACTAAATAGAATAAACACTTTTAAAAATATGTGTGAGGTTGTAAACCAACATCAATAACTAAGTAATTTATAGGTATTGATGTTTCTAAATACACTTAAAAATATGTCAAGTTGGAAACCAACATTAATAACTAATAATATTTCTAAATTTTATAAAGAATGAAATAGTTTTTAATAAAACATTTTAGAAAATATAAGGAAAATAGTTAGGCAATTTCTTTACAAATATCAATACTATAAACCTTTTTATGAAATTATTAAAATACTTTTTAAAAAACAATTGTTATTAAAGTATTATAAAAATTTCATTAAATTAAATTGTAATCTCAATCTTACAATTCCCTAGATGACATATTCTTGGTTGTATGTTTATTAACTTATTATTTATTCATAAACTATAAAATATATAGTTCTTATCTTTAAACAAAATAAGAGCTTAAATATTTTTTTAAGTGGAAATTGAAAGTATATACTAAAATAATAAACTATAATATATGTATAGATCTTATCTTTAAACTAAATAAGAGCTTAAATATTTTTCTAAACGGAAATTAAAAATATACATTAGAATAACCAAATATCCTTAGTTGGAAATTTAAAGTGTATAATGGAACAACTAAACATGGTGAGTGAAAATTTAAAATGTACACTAAAACAACCAAACATCCTTAATGAATAGGCTAAATAATAAAATATTAAAAAAAACCAAATATCCTTAGTTGAAAATTTAAAGTATAGATGAGAGCAACTAAACATGATGAGTGGAAATTTCAAATGTACACTAAAACAACCAAACATCCTTAATCCTTAATGAATAGGCTAAATAGTAAAATATTAAAAGAAACATAAAGATTTGTTAGTTTTATTTTTAATTTTATTTTGATACATTAAGGTTTTATTTTTAACAATTACATATTAAAAAAAATTGAATAATTTATAAATTTTCAAAATATTTTATTATTTTATATTTTAATCAATTTAAATTTTATTTAATTTTAAATTATTTATATTAAAAGATAAAATATTTATATTTTAATCTATTTAGATTTAATTTAATTTAATTTTAATTATTCATATTAAAAAAATAACATATAAATTTAATAAATTAAAATAAATCTTACATTGTGAATATAGAATTTTTATTTTATTTTCTAAATAAAGATTTTAACCTTCAATGTCATTTTGTATCAATACTAAACTTAAACATAAAAAAACTTCATATATTTAAAAAGTAGCTATAACTAAATACACAAACCTTTTCAACTAACAAACAATGATTTATGAAACCTATCCAACATCTGGCAGCTGTAATGACTCGAAGCCGAACAAGCTCGCTGAATTAGCTACCTTCAAGTAGCAATTATTGAAGTAATGAATGATAGAAGCTCTCTCTTCTGATGTAATGAACCCAGTGGCTTGCCACTGTTTTTAATAAAAAATCTTCCATTTGTTATTGTCTAAAAAAAACAAACAATGATTTATGAATACACCAAAAACTATCCAATTACCAAACTCTTGTATTAAGCTATAAACAAACATTTCTATTTTAAGCTATCCAATTACCAAACTCTTATATTAAGACCTACAAACATTTTATTTTTACTAAGACAATACACATTTCTATTCTAAATTATCCATTTACCAAACTCTTAAAGGACTACAAACATTCTATTTTTACTAAGACAATTAGATATTTGCTAATTGCAATGAGCAGGATGGCAATGTTTATAGCTATATGTATATGTACAATGCAGACACATCACTTAACACAAATTGTGTTAATCTGCTTCACAAAGGCGTGCAATAAACATCCTCTTTACAATATTGCATATTTGTAATTGCAAAAAAAAACAGCCAGAATTAAATCAAATTCAACTCCAATGTTGTTGGTGGTACAAAGGTGTTTATTGATTCTTTTAGTCTCGACAAAAATTAATTAGCTTGTGGTAGAGTCATAATTGTTAGATTAAGGTACTCAGATCTAATAACCAGCAATAAACCTGCCATAGCAATCATTGTTCTAGTGGTAAATGTTCACCCTTCCAAACAGTCATATGCTTTCTGCAGCAAGGTCAGGGAGCAGTATAAGCGTTCACCAAATCGCCCCCGACTCGCCGGAATCCGGCAGATCAATTTTGGTGTAAATCATAATTTCGAGGAATTAATCATTTGGGTAGTTTTAAAATACCCGATTTAGTATAGAAAGACCTAATAAGATTAGTAGAATTTCAAAATAATGAAATAAACAATTTCACAGCAAACATTTGACTGATTTTAATAAAAACCAGCTTAGATCCAGCTTTACCCGGCTCTATCATGCGCCGAGATGGGCCGAGAGGGATCAAATATTTCGAGGTGCAAACCCTGCTTCAACAATATGCTCTTACGCTTGGGATGCCAAATATAGTCTAAATTCATGTAAGCTAATAACCTGGGATAAAAAATCTTCAGTGTAAACTTATTTTTGGCATCGTTTATATTTAATATTGTAAGCTAATTTTTGGCATCTCTTGTTATTTTTAATCTTT
>LPNX010290703.1:59542-84165 GCA_001517045.1 Pseudotsuga menziesii
ATGGCAGAAATGAAAAAACTTAATTCTTTTTAATTATGATGGGCATTTATTATGTGGATAGGTGTTTAGATATTATCTCAGCTTTTGAGTTTCTATGAATGCATCAACAAGATTAATTGTAGTCATAACTATACACCATGATTCACTTCATGGTCCTCTTTTGTTGTTATGCTTAAATGCATTTTAATTAATATTTAAATAAGCTTTAAAGTAAAAAGGTAATAATAATAGTATTTTTTTCATTCAATAATATTCGTTTTTATGTTTTTATTAATTAGTTTAATATTTAAATTATACTATAAATGGATAAATAGTAGTGGTTTGGTCTGGCTATGCTAATATCTTAGAATTTTCATGTGGAATCCCATCTATGCTTTTCCTAGATTGCAAGAGAATTGGACAAGACTACTATGCATATTGATGTTATGGTTGTCCTAATAAACAATTATAAAAAAATAAAAAATAACTCATGTAATAAGTGCACTTAATCCCATGGTAATGTGCACTCCGTGTGAGAGTGGAACTCCATCTAGAGGTTGGGAGTAGCCTCTGTGCACAAGGTTTAGTTGAACTCCATGCACTTAGTGTGACATTGTAACTCCTAATAAACTCCTGTAGACTCCTAATAAGATAATCTGAACTACTAATCAAGTGCTTTGAACTCATGTGATCAGTGCACTTAGTGACATGGTAATGCCCAATGAGGAGTAGAGCTAATGTGCATAGATAACTCTTAGCTAATTAATGAATAACCAACAATTCATGGCAGATAACTAGAAGAATGTGATAGATAAAAAAAATTATAAAAAATAACTGAATATTGATAAATAGACGATCATAACTAATGCATGAATACATAAATAACATATATTTTGAAGTGTAATGAATGAATAACATATAATTTGAAGTGTAATAAATGAGACAAAGCTTTTCACGAAAAAGATCCCTACGTCCTTAGAAGTTTAAGTTTTTAACAGAGCTGCGTATTCCTGTGCAAAAGAGTTTTATATGTGCAGGAAGGTTATATAATTTGGATGGGGTGCTTACGTTCTACTATTTCGAAGCTTTGTTTAACGCCGCCCTCCCTTTTGGAAACGTGATGAAGGGCATACCACTAGGGTTGGAATTTCAAATGGAGAATATTCGTCAAAATTGTTGATAATAATCAAAATCTGAAACTTTTTCTATATTCTAAGCCATATTTTGACGGTTTTCCTAAAATCTTAGTTATATTTGATTGTAAATTGACCCATGACGAGCTTTTACCCGTCAAATGCCAACCCACAGCAACAATAAGTGTTGCCAGCAATGGTTTGACTGCCACTGTCTTGACCCACCAAGCCACAATGAAACTTTGCATGCCTAGTTTTTTACTTGGTTTGATATCAAAACTGGTTTTGGTCTGGGATTAAGTCAACCCTATAAGGTCAATCTAATCGCTTGTCCTTAAAATTCATTAAAGTTTGCTTATTTTTTCCTTAAAATTCATTAAAGTTTGCTTATTTTTGTATAAAAATTGGTGAACATGTGACAATGGTTGTCTGGAACACTTTATTTTAGTTCAATGTGATTGTATTGAATTCTGAATATTGTTTCAAGACTCCCATATATGATATATATGGAATGTAACTTTTTTTCAACCTATCACCATGTGGTTGTATGTAACATTCTAATTCAATGTGATTCTTAAATTCTCAATATTTTTTGGAACTTCGAGATATTATATATATATGGAATGTAACACTTTGTTTTCACTTGTAATTATAATAATTCTTCATTTTTATCTACATATTTGTTATGCCCCTTGAATCCCTTCTCAATTACATGTGGAATTTGGTAAATCCGGTGTATGTTATAGTCTAATCGATTGTGAATTTGTATTTAAACCTTTGGATATTATTGTTTTGACACTTTATATATATATATATATATATATATATATATATGCACTACAGCTCTGGTTTGTAAGTTGGTAAATGATAAAAAATTCTAGGTTGCTTTTTACCCTTTTTGAGGAAGCATAAAGAGCTATGGTATTTAAGCAAATTGTTGTGTTCAATTGGTGATGTTATTGAAACAACTAATGTTGTTGAAACTTGAATTTGAATCTCTTTATGTCACTTTCACTATCACAAACCTTAGGGTCACGATGAGGGTCTTCTTTGACACGTTAGATGCAATAGAAAATTGAAAATATAAGCATACCTAAACTTACATGGATATTTTGAGACATATACAATTAATCTCGCGAGTAAAAAAGATGAAATGTAGGAAATTGATTGACGTTTCCAAATATATATATTTTTTCTATTGAAATGTTCTTAACTATCTAAACTTTGATCTTCTTTAATAAACAATTTTTATTTTTATTTTTGAGACAAATTATAATGTATATGTTTTTGTGGATGCAGCCTTTGAGTGCCTAAATGATGGAATCAACTTATCAAAACTAAGAGACATATAGATAATGACTAGTATTAGTGCATTGCTATTTTTCCAACAAAAGATAAATAAATTTGTTTTTAATTATCTAAGTGATCGAACCTCGAAAATAGTACACCAAGTGTGGGTGCAACCTTTGAAGGTCTAAATGAAATTATTTTAAAATGGTTTTTTTATACCATGTAGAGGTTGATTGTCCTTTAGTGCACCGTACAATTTGTTTTCAAAATAATTGAGAAACGAAAGATTTATGGATGAAACACTAACAATGTGTTTTTTTGAGTTAAGGAGCCATGACACAAGAAAAATAAGAATATATATATATATGTCTTTCAAAAATGAATCTGTAGGATGGAAAGCTATGGTTGTGGCTTTTCCCCTCATTGGAAACTGGACAGCTTGGGAAATTGGAAATGGGAAGAGTGTCGGGATTGGGGAATATTATAAGCTACCCATAACAGTCATCATCAAACTGAGAGAACATAGATGCTTCAAGCTTGTAGATACCAAAGTTGAGCCTCATCCTCCCCAACAGTGAACAAAATGGAAAACTGCTGAAGAGATGGGCATGGAGGGCAATGAAGTAGAGAGCTAGAACAATTTTGTGAATCTGTTGGAGATAAATTTTATTAACCTTGATGAGGAGGATCATGATAAACTGTTTTGGACTAGAAACTCAACAAATGGGGATTACACAACAAAAAAGGAGTATGAAATGGAAATCTTATATCAAACTGAAGGTCACAAAGCTTGGTGGTGGGGGGTGTTATGGTCATCAAACTGCCCCTTGAAAAATACACTGACCTTCTGGTTGGAAATAAACAACAAATTACTGACTTGGGAAAATCTGAGGAAAAGAGGATTCAAACGACTAGGATATTGTTCTCTATGTAAATCATGAGGAGAACTTACTTCTCATCTTTTTGGTTCATGCACTTATGCAGGATAGGTATGAAACAATGCAACGCAGGCTATCTCTCAAGCAAGGATGGACACCGTGGAAGGTAATTGGGAGCAAAGAGCCAAATCCTGGTGGAAAAAAGAAGCGGTATGTAATTATGCTGCTTTTCTTGTTCTATTTGTATATACCATATGGGAGACACGTAACATAGTGATCTTTAAGAATCTCTGGACTCCCATTGACATCACAAAAAATATATTGGTGCAGAAGGCTCAAGAATACCAATCATGCCCCAAGAAAAGAAAAAAAGTATTGTCAAGCACCCATAAATTGATAAGAGCTTCCCTTGGGCTATTTTTTATGGGGCCAGTCACGGAGATCCTCCCATAGGAGGAGCAGAGGGAAAAATTTTCTTGGATGAGACAAACAAAATATCTTTCAAGCTTGGATTGGGAAGAGCATGAAACAACAAAGCAGAACTATCAACACTATGGGCTACAATGAACATAGCAAGTGATAAATAGATTCAAAGGTTGCACATCTATGGGGACTCCAAAATAGTAATAGATTGGGAAACAGAGAGGAATGATGTGAACCTCCCGTGCCATCTATGTGAGAGGGATCATAACTAAGATAATTGAGCACCATGGAATGATGTGAATCTCCCGTGCCATTGTGTTACAACTTTAAAAATAAGATGCCATTCTCAAGTTAAAAAGTGCATTTTATAATTTTCTTAATATGTTTTGTTTGAGAGGGTGTTTGCTTGAATGTTTGGTCCTACATTTTCACAAATTTATCAAAGTCAATGATGCTCCTCAATGCATACATCAAGCAAATAGGTGATGGTAGATGATGCTCACTTTAAGGTAAAACGGAAGAATGTGGCCAAATCATCAAAATGATTGATTATCAAATTAAATCTTTAGTGATATAATGTTCTAGGTGATTATTAAAGATAAAGGATTTAATTACTTAACTAGTTGCGATTTTTTTAAAGATTTAATATCATGTAACACTTGATAAAGTTGAAGTGATGTTTAATTTTTATTTATTGTTGTTTACATTATTTCATCTTCGGTTTTAAGGAGACCCCTTCCTCTTATAATGTTCCAATGATGTCTGACCATACTAGTTAGAAGAGTTAGCTTGAAGATATGTGTAATGACATCCAAACAATTGATGCTACAATGGTAGAGAAATTAACGAAGACAACGTGGATGTCTATTTGGATGGCCTTATTCATCATATATATGGTCCTTTGGAAGTGATCAAGGTAAGGTGGATTGATATCTTTCATATGTACACTAAATAGGAATATCATTACATAATGGGTTTTCATTTGTTCTTGTTTTAGGAAGGGGAAAACGTTACAGGCCAAGGGGTAAAAATGTGACAAGCCAAGTGGGTTAAACAATATTTGCCCAACATTTTAGACAGATTTTTCAAATTCAAGGGGTCAGTCAAAGTCGTTCGTTGTACGTATTAAACCGTCTACATAATTTCACAATTACTAATTTTTATGTTTTTTTTGAAATTTAAATTTTATGTTTTTTTATTTTATTTAATTTTTATATTTTTTTTTTCAAACATGAAATTCTAAGTATAAATAATTTGACAATTATTGAATTTTACATAATTTTATATTTTAGAATTCAAATTCAAATTGTAATTGGGAATATTATGTGGATGTCAATTGTGATTTTTTTTATAAAAATTACCAAAACTATGTAATAACTATATCAACAAGTTTTAAGTAATAAAATTATAAAAATTCAAGTTTGAATTTTATTGTTAAAAATAGAACATTTGAATTTTCATGTTAGCTTTTATTTGTTAATTAAAAGATTAAATTAAAATATTAATATCTATGGGCGATTTTCATCCACTTTGAAAGTAGATGTGCTAATTAAGAATATATTAAATATAAAGAAACAATAAAACTAAATAGAATAAACACTTTTAAAAATATGTGTGAGGTTGTAAACCAACATCAATAACTAAGTAATTTATAGGTATTGATCTTTCTAAATACACTTAAAAATGTGTCGAGTTGGAAACCAACATTAATAACTAATAATATTTCTAAATTTTATAAAGAATGAAATAGTTTTTAATAAAACATTTTAGGAAATATAAGGAAAATAGTTAGGCAATTTGACCAGTAAATTCCAATATTATGCCAATTTACCCGTCAAAATCTGATTTAGAATATAGATAATCTGATTTTCAGATTTTGATTGTTATCGACAATTTTCACGGATGTTCGCCATTTGAAATTCCTACCTTGCCTAAACCTTACGAGACAAAGTAACCATATATGTTCATAGCAATAAAAGAAACACAACCAAAATAATCGATCCTCAAAATTCCAAAGATGTATCACGTACAACTATATTATTTATTTGAATCTAAAAAGAACTTGAACATTTCAAATAACCATATTCAAACCCAATACAATTTACAAAGTAGGTTTCCAAATAACCATGTTCTTCTATAAAGTATTTAGGTTTCCAAGTAGAACTACTTCCTACGTGTGTTCTCCAATACCTTTCCATTGAGTTAGTGGTTGGGGTGTTACACTCCCCGTAAAGGTTAGTATGAATTTTAACAAAGTTTTGGGAATTAGTTCTAACATATCTACCTTTCGAATCTCTAGGTATGTTTATGAAAATCTAAACTAAACGAAAACCTACAATACTACTATTATTGCTGGAATTGGGGGCGCCTGTTATAACAGATGCGTAGGTTCTTACCTCTCGTCTTACCGCTCACCCGCCACCAGCCTATTGCTAAACTTCATATAAGAATTCTAGTTATTCTACCTTACAGAACAACTCCCCGAAAACGGCACCAAAAATGTTGGGTGTTTTATTGTCTTAATTAATTCACCAAATATTTAATTATTGACCGAGGTTTGTAAACTTAGAGTTGACACAAAATATATGCTAAGGTAGAAGGGTACCTAAGGTGTCATGGAAATATTATAACAAAGAAAAGATTGAAAGATATTTCAAAATGAAAAACCGAGTCAAACTCCAGAAATTCAACTACTAAGGTAATTAGACTGGGACAAGACTACTAGATTAGAGCAGTATCAATCTATACTACTCTACTCTATAAACAATAAAAAGATATATATACAATATTATCCTAAGAAAGTAAACTACCATTTATAGTGAAATCTATTAATTAATTATTCCGCTTCTTAATCCATGAATTAGGAAGGCTGAAAACAAATTCAAAATTCTTACTATATGAACACAAGAGGTCATATTATTTGAGGCAATATTAGAACTAATTAATTTATCTAAGAAATCCTATAACAAAACTATACATGTGATTAACAAATATACAATAACTAAACTAAATTTTCTAGTTCCATTCTCCTTGAGGATTCTGAGGATATGCATTCATTGTGATCGAAACTGGAGAAGGAGGTGTATCAAAATGGATTTCAAAAGAAATAAAGAAACTGAATGGGATTAAGTCTAATTTAACCTCTACAAATAGATGTAAACTAAGGAGTGTCCAATTACAAGTAATAGTAAACATTGTGATTTATTCCATAAGAAAATGACGCTAATTAAAAAAGATGTTATTAACAACCAATCTATTAATTAAGAAATGAGACTCTTTTAATGGACCCACTTGAAGTTAAAGGTATACTATTCTCGCATGAAATAGATATAATTGGGAAACACGTAGAAAACTTAATAAAAACAAGTGTAAAAATTAACAAAGAAGCAAGTAGAAAACTTAATAAAGATGTCTTATTTCTGAATCTAGTCCTATTCTATGAAAATGTTTAGTAACTATAGAGTAAGGATGACAAATCCTATGCTAGGAACGATGATCAAACTATAAAGAACTAATGTGCTTTTTAGACAATAGAATTAATAAGTTTAATTCTAAATGCAAGCTGGATAAGAATGAAGTACACTAAACTAGAGATGCAATTAACAAACTCTAAAATAGTAATGAATGAAGGAGTCAGAGAAAAAAAGGAACACAACTCAAAACTGAGATAAAAGGAAATGACAGATAGGAATAATTATAGGACTTAATGGAGCCTTTAGGTGGTTTGGAATAGGATCCTAATTATATATATATGACTATTGTTTAAGAACATAACACAATTCAAAAACTAAGAAAACCAAACTTTAAACAAGCATAAAACATAATGGGAAATATTAAAGGCTAATTGAATGTCTGGATGATAGTATAAACAGACGGTCTGAATGACAGTATGGATGAGGAAAATAGTGCAAATTACAAAATGAACAACCAGAATGATCTTAACATCAACTTATTTATGCACATGAGAATGAGATGCATAAAATACAGTAATTAAACTTATTTAATAACTAAAATGACAGAGGAATAACTTGTGCTAACCTACAGCTAAAAAGAGAAATCACTTCCTATTGTTTAATGAGACAAACTAAGAGATAACTGAATTCAATCTACAACTAAACAGGAATTGACAGAATCAAATCTAACTACAAACTAAGCCTAAGATATTAAACTAATCAAACTCTGTCAAATTGCAAATATAGAACTAGGAAACAAGCTGAAAAGAAAACTGGAAATGACTATTGCGTGGCCGACCACTTTCAATCCTGGAAATGTAAACTATATTAACATCACGATATAAATTATATTACTCACGATAAACACACATTACAAGAAACAAGGAAATAAACAACATCAACTTATAGGAGAACCAAAATACATACAAAAATGGGAAATGCAAATTACTTAGTTGCGAAAAGGGAAGTAACAAAAAACACACAGAAATGGGAGACCACTGGTTGTTGAGGGGCCCTCTGAGTAATCAAGGGTTGTGATTCAATTAATCAACCACTCATGAAAACAAAGACATATATTGCATAGTTGGAAATAGAACTTATATCAAATTCCGAACAACGTTTACAGAGCTTCTTTGCTAATGGCAACTAACTAACCAACTAGTCTGACTCTCGTTTGGAGACAACTTTATATAGTTTTTTACATGGATGAGAAGGTCGACCCTTTTAGTGGTCAACCACTGCAAAAATAGTCAACCTTAACTACTAACAAACAACCATGTAAAGATTTGCGATAGCCCACAACTATCTTCCTGATCCTTTGTGCGTCGGTTCTCCTTGCTCAGGTTACAGCGTATGGATCTTCGTTGAAGTGGGAATGGAGCATGGTGTCAAATGGAGAGGATAGGATCCTGAGTCTTCTAGAGAAAAGACTCTCATACCAGCAAGACTCGTGGACAACATATTAATGAAACCGTTCTTGTGCTTTAAACATTTGAGAATATTCCAACTAACAGTGTGTGGGTTTATTGAAGGACTGTATGCCGACTTGGATATAACTGAGCGTGTTTAGTGTAGATGCGTGTCCACATAGAGGCTCGTTTGGAAACCATAATCTGCAAAGCAAGTCTATGTATCAAGCACGTTTACAAATATCACATAATTGCAAATAAAATCATGAAATAACAAAAAACAACCAAATCTTGCATCAAATATGTTCGTACCTGGGGTTGATTGATAAGATGAATGACAAGAAGAATACCAAAAGGTGAAAAAAGTGGTGCCAAAAGAGCAAATTAATAGCAAAAAATAATGATAAAATTGGGATCAACATAGAGCTCATAATGTTTTTCCTGTTTCCTTGCTTAAGAAATATGTACACAATCCTAACCATGTGATTGACTGGGATGTGATTCAGGTGGAACCTGAGGGAGAGTTCCAAACATAGCCATTGCGCATCCTCGAAAGGAAGGTCACCATGCTTTGGAATCGATCCATTCGATAGGTAAAGGTGCAATGGGAGCACTACAGTTCTGATGAGGCTACGTGGGAGATGGAGGATGCCATGCGATTGGCACATCCATTTTTGTTCAATTTTGTAGAGCACTGAGATAGTGCCACTATAGCATTTTTGTTCAATGATAAATCACTGAGGATAGTGCAGTTGTAAGGGGGAGGGGATTGTAATGCCCAGGTTTTGACCCCTTGTTATTGAATTGTACATGATGTATATATTGCATTGAGATCATGGCATGGAACTCAATGCCAAGGCCCTGTCATTGATATGGTGTTTTGTATAGGTTATCAAGGTTGATACCCATGGTTTTGGTGCTAAGTCAAGCATAGTATATATCTTTTGATATATCATGTAACTATGTAAAAATTAATAAAATACCACAACTAGCTATGGGACTGCAAATGTTAAAGATATGAGGGAATGATTCCACAAGGGATAGGGTGGGGAGTTAGTCAAACTCCATGAGCCAATAGGGTGAGACCAGATGTCAATGGGGAAACCCAGGAATTTAACCCTCAACTATCTTTTGTCCTTTGTCCTCAATCATTAATTCTTCCAGAATTTGGATGAGGCAAGTAAAGCCTTGGGCAGAGCAAGTCATGCCAGTCTGATGGATTGACTGAGAAAGCCTACAGGTTCACAGCCTGGGAGGTCGTGTTCTCGCTCCTACAACAAGTAAACCTGCATGGGAATACGTGAACCGTTCCTTCATCCTAGAGTCGCATTGAACATTGGATTCATTCGCACTGCTGGAAGAACCGTTTTTTGGCTTTGGGTTGTTTACCTGTGTTTTACGGTGTGTTGGCCATGTGCAATCCTTGACTAAGGACATCTTGATAAACCCACTATGAATGATGGCTTGGATAGATGCCTAATAAACCCATATGTGGCTTGGTTGGTCCTTATTTTGGAATATTAGTTTGATTTTGGACAACCAGGTGAATGAACAGTGGAGATCACTCGATTTTATGAGTAGGTGTGGTCACCTGTGTTTTGCGGTGTGTTGGCCATGTGCAATCTGTGATTGTGGACAACCTGATAAAACCACTGTGAATGATGGCTTGGATGGATGCCTGATAAACCCATATATGGATTGGTTGGTCCTTATTTTGGAAGTTGGATTGACTGTGAACAGTCTAATAAACCCAAATATTTGTTGGTTTGGTTGAGTAAGCCTGATAAACATATAATTTTTTTTCTTGTAAGCCTGCAGCCTGATAAACCCAACTTGGTGTTGGCTTGGCTAGACAGTCTGATAAACCCAACTGAGAGTTGGATTGACTGTGTGTATGTGCTTTGGTCTGGTTGTGTGCCATTCTGTTGTTCCCTAGTTCCTTGTGGATGTCATGCCCAGCTCCAGGGTGGTAGTGTGTTGAGAGATTGATGAACACACTGGCCTATGGTTGGGTGGAACATTGTAGCGATAGAGCTAGTTGTGGGACAATTTAATCATCAAGATAAGTATCTATGTGACTCTTATTATGCAGTGTATTTGTTTATGAATTGCTATGTTCATGTTGAATGTTTGTTGATGACCAAGTAGAGGTTTACTTGTGTATGAATGTCCCTGTAATTGTTTGTTTATACCTTGGATGCTTTATGCATCTTACTTTTGTACATGCCTTGTGTTTCGTTGTGCATTTTCCTAAGTTCATGGAGCATTAGAGGAAATTTCAACTCAAAATGGGCCTTTTAACTCTAATTCAAATTCCATGTCATCAAGTGTTAGCCAATGAAATTGCTTTATATTTGAAATACCGTATAGGATTTAAACACTTTTTTAATATAAATTTGGGGATAGTTATCATAAAAAAAACTACTTTTTTTGTTTGTATTTTCAACATATCTCCCCGTGTTTTTACTCAAGTTTCGATCGGGAGAGCTCATTGGAAGTGGAATTAAATTTCACATCCAACGAGTACCCCCTTGACATACTTTTGATGTACATCTCTACCCCAAAAATAAGAAATACCTAAAAAAACGTGATGATGATGTCATCATCACATTTTTTCAGGTATTTCTTGTTTTCGGTAGTGGGGTTCATCAAAACTATGCCAAGTGGGTACTCGTTGGATGCGGAATTTAATTCTGCATCCAACGAGCTCTCCCAATTGAAATTTGAGTGAAAACACGGGGAGATAAGTCAAAAATACAAACAAAAAAGTATTTTTTTTCTTTTATCCCTCCAAAATTAATAAATATTATTTTATTAATTTTTTTGAGGAGGCCCATTTTGAGTTGAAATTTCCTCTAATGGATAGAAGCCTGTTACAGGGCTAAAAATGCAGCTAAGGTAAGAATCCTTGAGTTTTCACCCTTGGAATCCATTTGTGGAGGGTGGGAGGAGGAAACCAGAAAAAGGAAGATTATCATGTTTATGCACCCCAGGATCCCCAACGGAAGGTAGAACGTAGGAGACAGAAGAAAGAAGTTTAAATCAAAGTATATAATGGGATCCTTGACTTTCGGGATTCGCTTGCAGAAGGCAAAAGGTGGAAGGTGGAAAATCGGAAAAAGGCTAAGTAAAGAGTTGGTCTTCTGATTCCCGAGTTCCACACTAGAGGGTATAAATGCGGAAACAAAGATAGAGGTTCCGTCATTAATAGTTTTCTAACTTTTGAGTTCTGAAGTGTAGAAGGAGGAAAGTAGAAGTGCGAAAGGTAGAAGGAAATTTTTTTGTCATAAGTCCCTTCACACGTTTTTGCTTCTGATTTTCGAGTTCTGAAGTGAGGAAGGAGAAAAGAGGAAGTGCGGAAGGCAGAAAGGCCGTCGAAATCCCCTTCGCATATTTGATGTTTTTGATTTCTGAGTTTCAAAGTGCAGAAAGTGGAAAGCAGAAGTGCGAAAGGCAGAAAGAGTCGTTTGATGTTGCTTCGCACACTTGAGTTTCGATTTTTGAGTTACGAGGTGTGGAAGGAAGAAAGCGGATGTGCGGAAGGAGGAAGGTAGACGAGCATCATATGTTCCTGTCGCACATTATGTTTATGATTTCAAACTTCCAAGGTCGGAAGGGTGAAAGAAAAAGTGCGAAACGCAGACTGCGGAAAGACATGTCCAGTGTGAAAATGCCCATTTTGGTCATAGAAGGGATCTGTCAAGGGAAAATCGACTGTTACCGTAATGTACATGGGTTCTTAAGCTCAAGAATGAATTTTTAAGAGTGAGTTAACGTCCATGCCCGGTGTTTGGAAGGAGAACAAGTGTTCTTGAAGAAAAATTTTTAATTTATCGCCATTATTGGGTATGGGGATGTCACAGATTAGGTTGGAAATGGTGCTAGAAATCCAGAAGATAGAAGGAGAACTAGGTCCCATTATTAGAATGAGCATGTGGTGCTTTCCCTCATAGATTCGCTCCCTACAGAGTGGTGCAAAAAGATTCCAGGAAACTGCTACATGATGAGAGCAAATGATTAATCACTTGGCCCACAAAAACAGAAATTTGATCATTCTCCACCTCTTCCTCCAGAAGAAACACACGGATTCATGAGTTCAGAACAACATTGAGAGGTTCACATGCACAGCTTCAGGATGTTACTACATGGAAGCGCCTTGCTGCTTCATTGAGCCGCAAATTTGTAGCAGTGTTTTGACAAGTTATTTTTCTAAGGAGGAAGCTTCGTTCTTCTAAATATAGCTTGTATTTTCTTGTTTTCTGCTTATTTTAAGGGAGGGGTTTTTCCCATGAGGTTTTCCCTTGTTTCCTCGGTTTATTAAGCAACATTTTTTCTCTTTTAGATTGTATATGGGTGATTATAGACTTATTTCCAGGGCCCACAGTTGTTGAAGTTAGGATTTGAGGGGGTGGGGTGGGGGTGTTAGGATTTATAATCCTCCTTTGACCAAACTGTCTATTAGATTATTTTAGCCTAACTTAGGAGTTTTATTTAATTATTTGGGTCCACTAGTACTATTGGGTCCACTTGGCCTAATGGGGCCACATGTACTAATTACTAGAGTGTGGGGAACATCGATAGAGGCTAACTACCATTGAATGCACTTGCATGCATCAGTTTAGGTGCCTCCTAAACCAATCCCTACATTTTAGGAGCCATTGGGAGTCCCGACACTAGCCTCCCTCGGTTAGCTGGAGTTGGAACTAGTTAAGCTTAGTTATTCTTTAGTTACATTCAGTTAGATCACAATCAATTTAGTTAGCGCCAGTTATGCATGGTTGCATGTGGATAAGGTGCCCTTTCTCACCTACCACTTTAGTTAGACTGAGTAAACTTATTATAACTGATTGTGTGAATTGATTAGACATCTAGAGTTAACCACTTGGACTCCGATAGTGATTTAGACATATTTAGTTAGCCATGCAATCATATACAGTCACATCCAGTTGGGATATTTGAATTCATCCTTGATGATTCAAATTCTTTTCCTATGTAACACTATTGTAACACTGGATTATGTAATAAAGATAATACTATAATTCTCTGAGCAACACTTGTCTATTTCCTGTGAGATTTGATTTGTTTAGTTTGTATAATTAATTCCTATTCACTGCATCAATAATTTGGACTCACTACTTGATGATCTAAATGGAACAACAATTCTAACAAGGATGAGATGGCAGTGATGTACTAGTGCAGAAAAGGCGAGTCGATTTTATGAGTATTCCTACACATGTTGATGAGGCCCGACATTAATTTGTGGACGGTAGTATCCTCCTTGAGGATGGTCTTGCGGATAAGAGCACTCTCTTGCTTAGAGTGGTAGTAGACCTTACCAGCTGAGGATGGTCCTGCAGACGACAATACTCTCTTCTGGAAAGTGATCTTGCATTCACTTGTACAATGGTATTGCAGACAATAACACTCTCTTGATGAGAGTGGTCCTAGTCCTTACCGACTAAGGATGGTCTTGTAGACGATAGTACTCTCTTTTGGATATTGATCCTGCATTCACTTGTAGGATGGTCTTACAAACAAGAACACCCTCTTGTTGAGAGTGGTCCTAACTCTTACTAGCTGAGGATGGTCCTACAGACGATAATACTCTCATATGTCGAGTGGTACTGTATTCAGTTGCGGATGATATCAACATTCAGTTGCCGATGACAGTATCCTATTTGAGGATGGTCTCACAGATAAGAAAACTCTCTTGTTGAGAGTGGTCCTAGCACTTACCAATTGAGGACGGTCCTGCGGACGATAGTACTCTCATATTTTGAGTGGTCCTGCATTCAGTTATAGATGAGATATGCATTCAATGCAGACAATAGTATCCTCTTTGAGGATGGTCTTGCAGATGAGAACACTCTCTTGTTGAGAGTGGTCCTATCACTTATCGGCTGAGGATGGTCCTACGAACGATAGTACTTTCTTAAGGATATTGGTCTTGCATTCACTTGAGGACGAGTTTGTGCATTTGATATCAGAGATGATGATGCTTGAGATGATTCCATAGACGATGATGCTTGAATGATGCCATAGATGATGCTTGAGAAGATGTTGATGATCAAGATGAAGCCATAGATGATACTTGAGATGATACCAGAGATGATGCTCAACTTAATGTTGATGCTCTTAAATTATTGAGCCATTGATCTACAGGAAAATGAGAGCAATTGAGAGGTGAATTGCATAGTGGAATATCAAGAACAATGTACATCGAACAAGACACATTTGAGAAAAATTTGATAAGAATTGATCAGTTACTTACACCATTAATCTTCATTCATTCCCAAAAGTATACAACAGTGTTACAATACGAATAATTCGAATAATGTGGATAAGATTCGAATCTACCAACTAAACCGGATTGACTAGATAACTGAGAGTGTCTAAATCACTGCATGGGAACCACTGGTCTAACTCATGATGTCTAAAATAGTCTTACAATCAGTTAAACTAGTTAAACCAATTAAACTGATGAGGTAGGTGGAAAAAGGCGCCACTTCCACATGCATTCATGCAAAACTAACGCTAGACTAACTGAGAGTGATCTAACTCAATGTAACTGAAGGTTGACTCAACATAACTTCCTACCTACCACAACCAACTGATGGAGGCTACTAGTGGCACTCAGAGTGGCTCCTATAATGTAGGGATTGGTCTTAGAGGCACATAAACTCATGCATGAACATGCAGTAAGTGGAATTTAACCTCTTTATGTGTTCCCCACACTCCATTATAGTAATAATGTATCCCTAAGTTAGACAAGATGGTCAAATAAACTATATATGGACAAGGGAGGATTATATAATCCTAACACCCCCCCTTAATCCCGACTTGGACAAATTTGGGCCCTGGAAACTATGCCAAAAGTCACCCATACAATCTAATGAAAAATAAAATTGCTTAATAAACTAAGGAAAATGGGTAAAACCTCATAGGAGCCCCCCCCAACCCCCCTCAAAATAAGAAAGAAATAGGAAAACAAGCTAAACTTAAGAGAAAAATTTTCCTCTTTGGATAATAACTTGCAAAAATTTTGCTGCAATTTGCAGCACTATGCAACATCATGGTTCTTCTGTGCAACAACATCCTGAAACTGTGCATGTGAACCTCTCAATGTTCTTCTGATCTTATGGATGTTGTATGTGTTTCTTCTTTTTGGAGGAGGAATGGAAAGATCAATTTTGTTCTTCTGTGGGCCAAATGGTTGATCATTCGCTATCATCAAGTAGCACTTTCCTGGAAGTTTGTTGCACCACTTTGTAGATAGTGAAGCTATGTGAGAGAGTGCAACATGCTCATTTTGATATTGTGACAGTGTTCTCCTTCTATTTTATGGATTCCCAGCACCAACCACAACTGCTTCATTGAGATTTTGGGCCCATTTAGGATCAGGCCACTGATTTGGGATGGGAGCTATATCTGGATCTAGATTCTCATGAGGTACAGGCTCAATATCAAGATCATGTTGGTCTTATTCCTCTTCATTTGAATATGAAACATGTGACAAAATATCATCATCAAAAGGAAATGGAAGAGTGTTTATACCTTCTTGTGCTTCAGATTGTGGTAGATCAAGCAACTGATCTTCTTCAAGCTGAACATTGTGCTCTATGAAGCACTTCCTAGTTGTAAGTTCCATCAATTTATATGCTTTTGCATCCTCAGCATATCCGAGTAGTACACTAGAATAACCAAATATCCTTAGTTGGAAATTTAAAGTGTATAGTGGAGCAACTAAACATGGTGACTGGAAATTTAAAATGTACACTAAAACAACCAAACATCCTTATCAAATAGGCTAAATAGTAAAATATTAAAAAAAACATCAAGATTTGTTAGTTTGATTTTTAATTTTATTTTAATAAATTAAAGATTTATTTTTAACAATTACATATTAAAAAAATTAAATAATTTATAAATTTTCAAAATTTTCAAAATATTTTATTATTTTATATTTTAATCAATTTAAATTTTATTTAATTTTAAATTATTTATATTAAAAAATAAAATATTTTATATTTTAATCTATTTAGATATAGTTTAATTTATTTATATTAAGAAAATAACATACAGCTTTAATAAATTAAAATGAATCTTACATTGTGAATATAGAATTTTTATTTTATTTTCTAAATAAAGTCAATTTCATTTTGTATCAAATATTAAACTTAAACAGAGAAAAGCTTCATATATTTAAAAAAAAACTATAACTAAGTACACAAACACTTCTAACCCACAAACAATGATTCATGAATACACCAAAAACTATCCAATTACCAAACTGTTGTATTAAGCTATAAACACACATTTCTATTTTAAGCTACCCAATTACCAAACGCTTGTATTAAGAGCTACAGACATTCTATTTTTACTAAGACAATTACTATTTTAATCTATCCAATTACCAAACTTTTATATTAAGAGCTACAAACATTCTATTTTTACTAGAACAATTACACATTTCTATTCTAAGTTATCCATTTTCCAAACTCTTAAAGGACTACAAACATTCTATTTTTACTAGGACAATTACATATTTGCTAGTTGCAATGACCAAGATGGCAATGTTTATGCCATCCTTATAGCTATATTGTGTTAATGTGCTTCACAAGGGCGTGCAATAAACATCCTTGGTACAATATTGCATACTACAGTATTTAATGTTCTAATTGCAAAAAAAAACAGCCAGAATTAAATTAAATTTAACTGCAATGTTGTTGTTGTCGGGATAGGATGCTTATTGTACCTTTTAGTAACTACAAAAATTAATCAACTTGTGACAGAGCCAGCCATGATAGTTGGATTTCAAAATGCGAAGAACTAATAACCGGCCAGAGCTATCTATTGAGCTGCAGAGCATTTAATGCGGCTGCAGCAAGCTTGATGATTGTTGGATTTTGAGCTGCTTGAAATCTAATGGTCATCAAACCTGCTGCAGCCACATTAAATACTCTGCAACTCAATTAATAGCTCTTGCCCTAATAACCAGCAATGAACTTACCATAGCAATCATTGTTCTACCACATACTAATTAATGTTCACCCTTCGAAACAACCATGTGCTTTCTGCAGCAAAGCATTCATTAAAAACCCAATGGATTCTACTCATTCAATATATGTTTATATCAACATTCATTAAACGTAAGGTACTATATATATATATCAACATGAATTAAAAAACCCAATGGATTCTACCCTGTCAATATATATTTATATCAGCATTCATTAAACGTAAGGTACTATATATGTATCAACATCAATTAAAAGTAACGTACTATTTTCTAAACGCGGCAATAGTGATCATCTGTAAACCTGTTACGAGTATTGCAAGGGTACTCTCACTGTCTATCAAAGATAACAAACATCATGTATCTTCCTTACTAGGTCAAGGTTCAATCTGTGAGTCACAACTAAAAAGGCCAGGGAAAAAACGGGGTAAGTAGTTGAATGAAATCCCCTTTGTTTGAGTTATAGAAACACAATGATGCACACTTACACTTTATTTTCATATTAACTGTAACAATAAATACTTTTTTTTTTCATAAAAAAGTTCTTATATATATTATATATAAAAAAGGTATCACCTGTTAATTACAAAAAAAGTGGCTATGTAATACTAGTCCAGTTCTGCATGTACTTCCACATATGTAACATTGTATCAAAATTCTACTCAATACAACCTGTATCATAGAAATTTATCCTCCTCCACCAGTGATCTACCTGATGTATTATGTAATATCCATTACATAATACATCTACAGTTATATAACCCAGAATGAATCATAAGATATATCAATCTTATGTCTTCATACAGAAAAATCAATAACTAATAGGAACCAAAAATGGAAAATTCAGATGGATCGCGACCATCTCCACGTGCCACCAAAAACTGACCAATCGGTCTCAAAATTGCCTTCTTAGATAAATGGTCTGCATCAATGTTTAATTCCCTATAAACATGCTGAATATTGATCTCCAAAAATTGCCCCTTCAGCTGCATAATACGTTCCATCCAATAATTAAGTATCATCGATTCCATATGGATAGTACCTTTAAACCATTCAACAATAACCTTTGAGTCACCAGCAATCTGAATAGTATCAATGTCTAAAGTTGTGGCATAGTATAGTAATCTCCATTAATCAAGCATCTCAGACCGTGTGTTGGTACCATTGCCACAGTTCCACATAATGTTATATCTGCCCAGTATAGGCGATATAAGTATTGCCCCCACGCCACACCTAGTTCCACCCTCCTGTGATGCCCCATCAAAGTAGCCTATAACCTTGTCGTGCATGAAAGAAGGTTGCTGAATAATTCGTGATTGATGCAGTCCGTTCAATTTGTGGTCCTCATACCAAAAATTCTGTACCTGATTGACAATCTGTAGAGGTGTGGTATAAATATTCCGGAAAATGTATGAGTTCCTGGCCAGCCAGATAAATCTACAAACTAGAATAGGTAGAGTGCGCAGCTTGTAATCTCCAGTAATCCAATTGAAGAATGCCTCAGTTGTGTGCAGTCCATGGCAAATGAGATCTGTATTAAAGTGAAGCCCAATATGCTGCCATACCTATATAGTGTAAGGGCATTCTATCATCAAATGCATGGCATTTTCCTCAGCAGAATGGCATAATAGACAGATACCCGGTCCCTCAAAACCTCTACGCTGGAGCGTATTCCATGTAAGTATACGATTAGCCAATAACAACCAGGTAAAAAGTACCATCTTAATAGGAAGTTTCCAGTGCCAGACTTCTTTAAACCATATTGGAATACAATTCGGGAAAGTAGTATGAACAGTTGATGTATAAGCCAGTACTGCCGTAATATAACCAGTCTTCCCATTCCTACTCCAGTATAGTGAATCTTTACAATGTTGGAGACGTAAACCAGAATTCCTGATCTTGTAAATGTATGCATCCCATTCTGTAGCAAGAGGACCCGACAGATCTAAAGTCTGTGCATTTTCCCACCCCGAGGATCTGTCATCAACATAGTCAATGGCGATCTGAGCCAAATAATATATCCTTCTATTAAGTAAATGAGCCAATAGTGGTTCCGACAACCTGTATGTATCAGTCAGGCCCAATATAGGATCTCGACCAACCCGAATACTCCAACCATCACCCGGACGCCAAGCCAACCACTTTTTCAATATAGGCATCACCTTGAGAAAAGCCCTCCATATATTCGATATCGCTCTCTGCTCATATTGATTCAATCGGATCCATTCAGCGATCGGCCAGCCGCCAATATATTTAGTATAGATCACACGTTGCCACAGGCATGGCATGAATAAACATCTCCACAGGTTCTTGGCAATGAGGGCTCTACTAAAAGCCGCAATGTCCTTTAGGCCCCATCCCCCCCATATTTTAGGCCTAGCCAATAACTCCCAGCTAGCCAAGCATATAGAAGGCCTATCTCGGCATCCCGACCATATGAATCTCGTCACCCTGCTCTGAATCTGTTTAATAATAGCCCGCGGGACCCAGGATAGAGAAAACCAATATATAGGTATGCTTTCCAATACAGATTTGGCCAATATGAGCCGACCAACAATGGATAAAAATCGGTGTCCCCAGTGTCCAATGCGCTTCTCAATCCGCTGTAGCAACCAGATCCAATCCCTGATCAGATAGTGGTTGGGCTTCAGAGAATAGCCCAAGTACCGAAATCCATGATCCAGTGGAAGCATATCAAATGCAAATATTAGGTGCAGTTCCCCCAGTTCATCGGGCTCCCACAGCGAATGGTAAAATTGAGATTTGTGTGGACTAATCTTCATACCTGTAGCATCACAGAATATATCAAGTGCATATTTGAATGTCAACCATTCACGAAGAGTTCCCCCACCAAACAATAATATGTCGTCCACAAATAACAGATGAGTAATGTTTATATTAGCAGCCACCTCAATGCCCAAAATATCACCATGTTCATGTAAATCTTTTATCAACCTGCTTAAGCCCTCTGCTATAAGAAGAAATAATAAAGGCGACATCGGGCACCCCTGTCGTAAGCCCCTAGATGCCTGGAAAAATGAGGTGGGATTTCCATTGAACAAGATAGAGTAATTGGCCGATACCACGCATCCCATAATCCAATTGGTAGTGTGTAGGGGTATACCAATCTGCAAAAGTACTAATCGAATGAAGCCCCAGTCCACCCTATCATATGCTTTAATGAGATCCAACTTTAATACCAGAGCTTTCTTGTTACGAACCTTGATGCTATGAATAGTTTCTTGTGCAATGGCGATAGCGTCAGTAATCTGACGATGCTCAAGAAATCCAAACTGTTCTTTAGATATGCCCAAGGACAGCCCCCTCTTCAGTCGTGTAGCAATGATCTTAGAAATAATCTTATATAGCAAATTGCACAGGGATATTGGCCGGTAACCCGTAAAAGATGTAGGCTTGTCCGATTTAGGTATCAATGCCACAAAAGTCGAGTTTAAAGAGCCACATACCTTGCCCAGTATCCGGGATTCCTCCACCATCTCAAGTAGTTCAGGTCCAATCATATCAAAGAAATGAAGAAAAAACTCTACGGTCCAACCATCGGGTCCAGGGCTCTTAGAGAGTTCAAAAGCCTTCAGTGTCTGATGAATTTCATTCAAAGTAACAGGTTCATGAAGTCGAGCACCATCCTGTTCCCCAAACATCCGCGGGTACCTCATAATAAGATCCATCTGTGCAGCAATAGATAGGTCATCTTGTCGCTTATAAACAGATTTAAAGTATGTAAAAGCCTCTAATTCTAGATCTCCCTGTTTATAAATAATGGATCCATCCTCCACAACCATATCCCAGATATGATTGTGATTCCTACGTGCATTGGCAAATTCATGATAAAATCGGGTATTACAGTCACCATTCATAATCCAGTTTAGTCTACTCTTCTGGTGTGCCGTCTCTTCTTTTCTTTTCAGAATGGATTGTTGAGAATCAGTAAGGCATTTCATCCTTTCACAAATCTCCACATCACAAATACCCACCGGGGAGTCCATCAATATAACAGAAATATCATGTTCTATAGAAACTAATTCCTCCATGTCGTGCATCAATTGGATCTTTTCCCATTTTTTCACCTCAGCTTTGAGGAGCCGTAGTTTCATAACCAATGACCGCATAGGTGATTGTTCATCAACCACCCCCATAGACATCCACGTCTTCCGCACAAACAGATCAAAAGCGTCCATTGCCAGCCAAGACGCATTAAACTTAAAAGGATAATATATATGTTCACCAGCCATTTCCCATTGGAATACTATGGGGAAGTGATCCGATATCTTATGTGGTACCACCCATGTTCTATAAGAGTGAGCCTGCCCCAGAAGATCCTCATCCACTATGAATCTGTCTAAACGCTTACCAATACCAGCCGAGCCCCCCCGACCATTCTGCCAAGTCGGCCGAATGACAGCTGGCTCCACATCAACCAGACCATCATCCCGAAACAAATTGTAAAAATAGTCCGCATCAGGATCCAGCCGTGTACTACCCCAAATTTCAGTAGCAGAAGTGGTAAAATTAAGATCGCCTCCAATGATTAATCCAGTCTCCTTTAGTAACCCATCAGCTCTAATACGATCCCAAAACGGTACTCTGTCATGATATGGTCCATAACAATTGAGTATCTTGGTATCCAGTGTACCATTCTTGAGCCTACCCAGCAATAAGATACTAGCAACAGTCTGATATACCGCAAAATCTGCACGAAGAGGATTCCATGCAGTCAGCAATCCCCCCGAAAGTCCAGAAGCATCCACAGCACTCATATGCCAATTCTCCACCACCTTAGATAATACATCAATAGCTTTAACAGAAGAGACCATCGTCTCCTGTATCATAATAACATCAGGACGGACAATCTCACAAATACGATGGAGGGCTAGTAATTTAGGGGCACCCCCTACCCCACGTATATTCAAAGAGAGAATAATCATTTTAAACCCCGTGCAAGGGCCTTCTGCGCTCTAAGGGCCCGAGGGACAAGTGACAAAGTAGGAGTCATATGAGGTGAGTTAGATATACCTTTCATTTTTCTGGCACTACGAGTCTTCAGGGGAGAAAATTCAGGGTCCAAACCCCCTTTAATACTACCCATGGGGTCGGTGCTCCGATCCCCCACAGAACCCGAGGCAGATATATCCCCAGAAGTATGTTTATCACTAATGATCCGACCACCCATATAAACCGGAAGCTTGGAATTCTATAAAATATCCCTATAGGATGGTATCACATCAGAAATAGATACTGACTCTTCAGGCTGAGCAAAATCCCCCAATGCCCCCTGGGAGGAGGAGTCAAAACCAATACTAATCTCCGCTCTCTCCACCAGTGAACAGTTTTCCCCAGAAGGTGTATGAAGAAGAGCTTCTTCGGATACCCTAGAACAAGACATATCATTAAGGGAGGATGATGTAGTGCAGTTCAGTGAAATACCCCCCTCCACCACCCCAGGTGTGACCCCGATAGGCGCAGGATCGACCTTAAATAAGCCGGCCCGAAAAATATGAAATTCATTGAGCACCGAGACTTTCAATCTAGTAAACTCCTCCAGTGTTAATGATGAAACAAGTGAAGGAGAGAATAATCTCAACTTACCAATCAGAGCTAAGTCGGAAGGAGATAGTGAGGAGAGATCCATAGACATAACTTCCCACTGCTCCGCAGTCGAATCCGATGGCTGCTCATCAAGTGGAGTGGTAGAGTATAGACCAGGGAAATCTTGTTGTGTAATAGGACGACCAGTGCATTGAGCCTTCAGGTGTCCCACCTTATAGCAAGTCGAGCACCTGAAAGGAAGGCCCCAGTAATCCAGCTCGATCTCATAATCTGTCCCCCGCCATGTTATGTTCAAGTCAGCAACAAGTCCCTGTGAGATATCAATCTCCACTAATAACTTACCAATGCGACGATCCAACCCCGCTAATAGAGATGGATCCACATGTAAGAAGCGCCCCAAATGATTTCCAATAGCAGTAAAATCCTCCAAGTTCCACAAGAATAGTGGGCAGTTTGATATATGGACCCAAAGGTGCCGGATAAGTGAGACTTCCTTATCAGGGTTGAAAAGATGATGCCACCTCTTCAACAATAAACTACCCATACCACGCAACCAGGTCCGTGATAATATAGCTTCAGAGTCCTCCAAGCTCTGAAACAAAAAGCAATACCACCCCCTTGCCAATTTAATAACCTCCGGCAAGTATGTTAATAAAGGAAACCAATGTTCGCGAACGAAGGACTCCACATCACGTCCAGAACATGACCAGTAGCTGAACTTGCCGACCAGGGCCGTAAGTGACATTGTTGTCATAGCATCTAAACCAATGTCATCCCCCAAGACCATCCTTGGCCCCCGACGCTTCGGCTTCCAAGGTTTAACAGGATCCCTAACAACAGACCGCAGCTTCTGAATATGTTGCTCATGAGAACCAGACCGGTCGTAAACACGAGGGTTATCAAGATCGGCAATATGACATTCATCGATAATCGCCAAGGTATCCCGTTCGAATGACGATGCCAATGACAATGATAACACCGGCTGTATCCCATCACAGGCGTAATAACTACATGGGTCCGTAGTTCCATGTATATTACTGCCTTCGATACCAAATTTTTGCCGTAAAGCATCATCCGGGATAAAAAGTCCCGCCTCCTTCCATAAAATCTCATCGCTAGTATCCAATCGATCTGAGTACACGCCACCTGTCACCATCTTCAATAGTGAGGAAAAATCAATATAAATGTGACAACCACCCCAATGGACCAAAAGCTGCCGGCGAAGATCGCCTGAACGGATGAAGTGCCACCAAGCAAGATGTCCCAATGTAGCATTAATAAATACCACCACCAAAGTGCATCACATATCAATAGTTGGACGACGTGATAATCAATATATCTACCACCTTTAAAGCCCCAAGGACATCGATTAAATCTCCTCCATGAGTCATTTATGATGGTGCCAACCACCGATCTCCCCCCCTAAAATGATAAATTCAAATATGTAGGATGTAAAAACCAGGTGGTAAATATAG
>LPNX010290703.1:93043-149124 GCA_001517045.1 Pseudotsuga menziesii
CTCTTATGATCCCCCAATATCTATCTCTCTCCACTCAAACCCCTTAACACACTCTCTCTATCTCTACCACTAACCCCTTGTCATCCCCCAATCTCTCTCTCTCTCTCTTCCTTCCCCCTTCTTCCCCTTAACTCTTAATAACCCCCTTACTCACTCTCTCTGCCTCCCTACTCCTCCAGCTACACCTAACCCTGATGTACCCTCTCTCTCTCTCTCTCTCTCTCTCCCCTTCTCCCTAACCCTTACTAACCCCATCTATAACTCTCTTCCTCCCCTGCTCCACTTACCCTCATTCTCCTAAAACCCCCCTATTTCTCTACCTCTAAACCTTTAACACACCCCTATCGTTCTATATGTAATCCCTTAGCCCCCCCCCAACCTTTTAATATTATCGTCACCAAACCAAACAATATAGTTGTAATGTGACATGTCGCGTACGCATTTTAGTGAACAAAAACACATGTGTTATGTTTCCCTATGATTTTAACCCACCAAACTACATAATACACCCCCTCTACAACACCTAAAGACACCCAAATTAATCTAACACCCCCTACTCATACCTGTCTTAACAACCCGTTATACTCCACCTCTAACCCTACCCAATCCCCAAAATTCCCTAATATTCCCCCCCCCCCTTCTCTCTCTCTCCACCCCCAACTTGTCTTCATACCTCTTGTTGGTCACTGTATATGCTAGTTTGTTACAACTAACATGCATAATGCTCAATATAAATTGTTAATCGAGGGAAGTATTTTTATTTCAAAGACAATTCACACTATATGGGGATAAAAACTAAGTAGATGATTAATTGAATGAAGAATTCATTGTCCTACCTATCTGCTCAGGAAAACTCCTCTCATGATTAAATTGATCTAAATTACCTACTTAAGAATTTTAGAATTGCAATTAGCTTCCTACAACTTCAATCCAGTAACTAATGATTCTAGAAATAAATAACTAGACTAATTTTGCAAGAAGTTAAATCCTAACATTACCAGACTATATACAGATCCATCATCACTAGTTTAATTCCACTAATCTAGGAATCAGAAATAACAAGAATTGAACCAAACAAATCTAATCTATAATCTGACTGAATTAGCAAACCTGAGAAAGAAAAGTAATTAAAAGGAACTAGAGATGAGCTTGACTGTTACAACTAACACACACTTTCATAATGGAAACTAACCTACATAGTCGACTGTCACACCACACTGCCGCAGCTTAAGAGAAATGCAGATATTGTTTATCAAAGAAAGCACAATGATTAACCATTACTATTGCAACTAATGTAAAGAATGCATCTACTATAAATTCCACACCACACAACATAATAATAAAAACATCTAATTAACTCAACAATCTCTATGGGAAGGCGGGCCCAACCTTCAAACAGAGACGCCAGAACTAAAACAGATTAAAATGCAGAAGTCTGAAGAATCCTACTTCTTATATTAGAATGGTAAAATGAAAGTACATTTCTTTGTCACACCTTACACAGTATAATCCAATATCAACCAACCCTTGGCTCAGACTGTTTCCCAATATTTATACATGATCAATCATAACCTATGCCCACTAATATTGGGAAGCCATGAAGATCTACAATCTTGAGGCTTTCGTGTTACACCGAGCTCTACAACTGTGGGTGGAATTGAATGGGAGAAGAGAATATAGGGAATCATGTTGCGTGAGCCATTAGTGAATAAATAGAACCAATTTAAGGAATAACCTATATGTTAGAGCTAAACCTTAAGCAACGGCGCACTGTCGCAGCTGAGTCTGTTGCAACTAAGCATGTTGCATAAAGACGTGGAATGACAGTCTCTATTTGCTTCCAGCGTGTGGGGATGCGACTGACAAGTGACATCTGGCATTGAAAGCTCATATTCACTTCAAACCACTCGGGCTGCTACACCTGTACTTCTCAAAGCTTGAACTATCTTTTTGAAATCACAATGTATTAGTATAATTCAAGAGATAGAGTTCTGATCATAACAATAATATGCATTAATAAGATAAAACAATAATTAATCATACTTATAAAGATTCAAGGCTCAATGTGAGGAAAGAATATATGTCTTGTGCATAGAATAGAGTAGGACAAGGTAAAAAGGGTATAATAGGTGTGGTCAAAAAGGGACATTTCATGACCCAACATCTCCCCCCAACTATCCTATTGCATGTCCTCATGCAACAACCTCCACTACTCTGAATCTGATTTTGGAACTGTACCTTGCTCATGGAGAGAGGAAAAATTGTAGGGGAGTTCAGATGGTTCCTTCCCATCTAGATATCCATTATGGGAAAACCAATATTTCCAACACTGCTTCTCCTCTACCTTTGTCAATGAAAAATAATCCCTATACGGCCTTGTTGGCCACCAAATAAGTGAAAACTTGAATTTAGGTCCCAACCAGTTAACTCCACACTTCTTCATACAGTCAACATATCCCTCGACCCTAGGGAGCGCCTGTTTAAAGTTTTCAAAGCAATAAGGGTCCCTTTTCTTCAATGGTGAAGGGGATTCCTGCCATCTATGCTTACTTCCTTCAAAAGCCAAATGTTGTTGTCTGGAAATTTGTCTAACACAAGTGGAGATGACTTGTTCTTGAAGTTCAACCAGCTTCTAAGTCTTGATGGGAGATGTAAGCCTCTATTCTTGAAGAGTAATAATAAGTCGAGGAGATTGAGGTTCACTTTGAATCTAGAGATTAGAGTTATCCTCATTCTGAGAAATTGTCTGGAAGGAAATCTCCCACTACACATGATTGCTGGCAAAAGAGGCAAAATCCCTCAGCTGGACATCTCCTAAGTAAGGAGCACGGTTCGAATGATGGTCCAGGGGGAAATCCATTTCATTCAAATAAATTTCACACAACAGGTTCTGCTTAGTGAAGCTGCTTTCCATAAATGTCTCTAGAAATTGGGCAGAGGATGCCACTTCATAAGGTCTCCCTTCCTTTAATGCCTTCAATTTGAACCAAGTAAATTATTCATACAAAAATACAAGATAAGAGGGAGATGGAGCTCTAGAGCTCATCAATTCCCGGGAGAGAGTGTACAATTGATATTTTTCCTTATGCATGGAATTGAATTTATTCAACTGCATCAACTCCTTCTGTAGTTCTTCCCAACGAAACCTTTGGAATGTTAACTCTTCTGCCCATATTTCCCTCAATTCTCTGATATTATTTCTATGCTCAACAAAGGGAACCATTCCTTCCTGATATCTATCCACCTGACCTTTCCATTTCTTTACTTCTAATTTCAGTAGCGAGATTTCTTCTATTAGTCCTTGAATCCTTCCATCTGCTACATCCTTCTCCTCATCAGAGTCTAAATTGACAAAGTCCTGGGAAAATTGAGTGCATACCTTATCACCCGATGTTTCAACCTGATCATTCTAAATCGGAAGTGAAATAGATTCCTCCTCTACCAGTGATCCAACAACTTCAACCTGTATGGGTACTTCTGCAATAAATTCCGGGGATGCTAGTTCTTATGTAACAACATCCTCTTCCTGAAACCCATTTCTATCAACTTCAATAGTCATTTGTGAAGATGTTGGTTCTTGTGTGACAACATCTCCCTGAGTTTCAATCTCAACATTTTCTTGAGTCTCACCTGCATCTTCTTGATTCTCAGTTGTGGCTTCGACAGGAATCTGCAAGGATGTTGGTTCTTATGTAACAACTTCCTACCCTCCCAATTCCTCATGCTGTTGGTGTTTCTCTTGAGTTACTTCCATATCCCCTGAAAGATGAGACTGGTCCCTGAATACTTCAGTGTCCCCTGATAGATGAGACTGGTCATTGAATACTTCAGAGGCCCCTAATGGCTGGGACTGCATCTGTTCATCTTATCCTAGCTCCGAATCGGGGATTATATCCACCTTAGGGTTAATTGTTCCTAGTTGAAGGGGAGTCTCAGCAAGAATTCTTGAGGATGTTGGTTCTTATGTGACAACATCGTGGTCATCTTTAACAATTTCCTGTTGCTGAGGTTCTCCCTCCACTGGTTATGTGTCCTGAGATTGTTCTGGGGTCATAGTAAAAAATTCTAAGTTCAGATCAGGGATTGTCTCAACCTCTGGCTCACCTGCTTTCATTTGAGTAGTAGGCTCAACAAAAAATTCTAAGGGTGTTGGTTCTTGTGTAACAACACCCTATGACTGAGACTGTAATTGCTCATGTTCCCTTGCTTCTATGTTGGGGATCATTTCCACTTCTGGTTCATCTTCACCCCTCAATTCTACCGCAGATTTTTCTTTCTCTTCTTCAAATTCCTATGCGGGTTTTTGTGCCACAAATGCATGCACTGTGACTCTGTACCCTTATTCACACTTAGGGAAAACCACCTTTTCCACTTCTTCACCTTCCTCAGCAGGACGTGATCCTTCCAACTGATCTGCAGCTTATACCAATGTGTGTAGCCTTCTTTCCACCTGTTTCTTGCATGTTTCCTTCCAATTTTCCAATTCCTTTCAGAGCGCTTGCACTTCTTCCTTTAGAAGACCATTTTCATACAAAAGTCCCTCAATTTGAGGTTCTTCTGCAACAGGTTCTCGTGGGGCAGCGTTTGTCCTGTGTCTCAAGATGGGAAATTCAATATTTGATTCGATGTTCACCCATCTTGCCCGTGATGCTTCTGCTGCTGTGACAGATCTAGTTCTCCTTCTCTTCACTGGTTGTGATGCATGTACCTCTTCTCTCTATCTTCATATATTCCTCTGCAGTACAAGGGTTTCTAATTCCGTAGCTAATGTAGAAGGGACATCTCCCTCTTCAGTGACTCCCCTTGTCTCTGCCATCTCAGTTTCTTCCTCAATTAAGGTTCCTCCCCATTCAGTAGAGGATTCGATGGTGAGGATATCTGCATCTCCTTCTATCATTATAGCTCCCACATCCTTAGCTTCCACTATTGCAGCATCCAATGCTACTCCATTTTCAGCTTCTGCTGTCGGAGCTTCCACATTATCTATTATTTCCATAGGGTTTGATGTTGTTGCAGCATCTCCCTATTCTTCGGCTTGACTAATTGGGTTTTTTTCTGACACCGAATCATCTCTCCCCCCAACTGAATTGGAGGGAATCCAATCCTCCTCGTCTACTTCCACTCCCCCCAACTATGTATGTGCCTCTTTTTCCTCTTCTATTGGGACACCACCCAAAAGTGCAGGTGCCTGAATTATTTGAGGCTAAACAATGAACTGTTCCTAGGTTTGGTTCTGCTATGCTAAGGCCCTTACGATAAGTAGTTTAATTAGGTCGTGATGGGTGAGAGAATAATATGGGCATCGTGTTGATCTTACAAACCCCACCATATGATGTAGGTCTTTAAACAAATAAAATGGGATGTTGTGTAAAGACCTATGGCGTAAATGAGATAGTAGAGGAAAATCTAAGAAATACACAGTCTGATACCTACCTTCACATGTGATGTACTTATTCAGGAATACTGCCACTTCATTCCAAGGGTGAGGCAGTGATTGTAATGCTATCCCTCGCTTCACTTGGTGGACCTGTTCACCAGCTACCAGAAACTCTCGCACTGCAGCCACATTGTGGGTTCTTCTTCCAAACTAGGTTATTCCCACCTGAGGAAGACCAGTAATCTTAGCCACAATCTCCTTAGTAACTTCTATGTGCAGACCTCTGACTTCTGAATAGGTTTCTCCATGAAAACCATTTAAGCGTTGAAAGAACTCAGTCCAACCAACTGCTTCGAAAATGGCAAAAAACTCTGCATTTCTACGTAGGGCCTCCGTGTTTGCAAATTCATGCTGGGCTGGGATACCCATATTGTCTCTCTATCTAAATTCTGGTATCAACTCAACAAATTACAGGCCCATAAATGGAAGTTACAACATAGTAACATGCACGAACAACTGAGGTTGGGGTTGGATAAATTAGGAAAGTTTAGACAATCGTAAGCATGGAATAATTGGTAAGATTTGGTCCCAATTTAGGAAAAAGATGACTGCCGTATGATAATCTTAAGTACCAGATAGATCGTGTGGACTGATAGTTAAATGAGTGCATTTCTAATGATGGGTACAAAAAGGAAAAGCATGATTCATTTTTTCAAATCCAATTAATGCCTAATCATGTAAATGATCGGAACCCGTACCTTAGCAATTATGAGATGAACCATGACTTTGCATAAAAGTGCAGTGTGTCATCGCAACCATCAAATTAAACATTATTGCACACATGCTGCTATGATCTTACCCCCAGCTAATCAAGAACTATCTTTTCAACCTTGGCGGAAACATAATTGAAGATGTGAGGAAAGTCAGAATCGGTAGAATCATAGGTGACGGAAATTGTAGACAAATATGGACGAGTCACAGCCATTCTGTGGATAATTCTAGAGGAGTCACAACCGCAAAAAAAGGTAGACAACATATAGCAAAAATTGCAGCTGTGCAATGGAGCAAGTGTGGTAGAGTCGTAGTCGTGAAAATAAAGAAATCGATGAAGATAGCGGAGTCAGAGCTGTGCAAATGGACAAGTTTGGCAGAGTTGCAGCTGCGGAAAATAGAAGAATCGACAAAATTATCAGAGTCATAGCCGCGGAAAATAGGGAAATATACAGAATTTGGAGGAGTCGCAGCCATGAGAAATAGGGAAATACACAGAATTTGGTGGAGTCGCAGCCGCGAGAAATAGGGAATTCTGTGGAATTTGGTAGAGTCGCAGTCGCGAGAAATAGGGAAATCTGCGGAATTTGGCGGAGTCGCAGTCACAAGAAATCTGTAAAATGGTCAAACTTTAACGAAGTTGCAGCTGTGAAAATAGGAAAATGGGAAGGATTTAATGGAGTCGCAGCTGCGAAAATGGGAAAATGGGCAGGATTTAACAGACTTGCAGCTGCAAAAAATGGGAAAATGGGCAAATTTTAACGGAGTTGTAGTTGTGACTGAACTGTTCATCATTCATTTTTTCAAGGAGTTTTTCCTGAAATAGGAACATGGATTAAGGCGCTCGCAGTCATTAGGCCTAGTCATGACTGCTTCTCATTAAGTAAGTTCCTGCACAGATTATTCAAAGAAAACCAATCAAGTGTAAAGGAAAACATAATAAAAATAAATCAAAACATTAATTTATTTATGTACAAATTCATGTGTGGAAATCAAAGTGTCCTTTTAAATATTGACAGGGACAGAGAATAATTACTGTCCTTGCTTTAACTAGTATCTTGGATTAGCTGCAACCTGTAAGATAAATGCTTCCCTTGAGATTGGCTTGTGATACAGTCGAAGCCTATGACCATTAGCAAATAATGGCGTACGATCTTTCATCAATAGTGATCAAGAAGACTATGCCATTGTCAAATACCTTGTCTATCTGGTATGGACCCAACCATCTTATTTGAAGCTTACCTTTAAAGTTCGTCTTGAACCTAGAATCATACAACAATGCCCAGTATCCTTCACAGAAGACCTTCTTCTTTATGAACCGATCATGCCACCTAGATCGTTGCTGTTGAATTAATTATGTTTGATGTACAACTGCTGTGCCTTTTTTGTCGAGTTCATTTAACTGGTTCAATCTGCTCCTCTGAGCTTCGGTTAAATATAATTTTGCCTCCATAGCCGTGTTTAAAGTTCTGATATCAAACTCAATGGGAAATAAATTGTTCTTACCATACACCAAGGCATAGGGGAAGAAGCCCGTAGTATTGCGCCAAGTAGTGTGATATTCCCAAAGTGCCTCTAGAAGTCTGTCAGCCCAGTCTCTGCGATGGATTCTGATTATTTTTGTGAGAATAGCCTCAATCACTTTGTTGGTACTTTCTAACTGGACATTGGCTTATGGATGAGAAGGTGAAGTTATTCTATACTGAATATGATACTTCTGTAACATAGCTTCCAATTTATGTGACACAAACTGTGGTCCTCCATCTATGATTATTTCCTTGGGTACTCCAAAATGAGTGAATATTTCTCCATACCCAAAATTTCTTACAGCATGGTCATTGGCTTTCACCAAAGCCACAACCTACACCCATTTTGTCATATAATTGGTTCAAACTAATATGTAAAATTTATGCTTCGAGGGAGGGTTGATGGGCCCAACGAAATCCAAGGCCCATCAGTCGAAGGGTTCAACCACGAGCTGTGGTTGAAGGGGAATATCATCCAATCTATTAGGTTGTCCCATCCTATGACGGCTATCACAAGCCTGTACATACTTTTCCGTATCCCTGAAACTTGTTAGCCAGTTAGTAGCTCATTCATAATACCTTATGACCTGTTTGTTTGTCAGCAAAGTGTCCCCCACAGGGCTTGTCATGACAAGCCTTCAAGATACTGAAAATTTCATCCTCTCTTACACATCTCTTGATTTTAAGATCAAGGCCTGTGTAGAAAACATGACCATCTATCTAGCAGTGCCTGGCACTTTGTTGGATGATCTTCCCTTTCTCTCTCTTTGACAGATGTGCTGGAAGCTTTCCTACAGCCAAATAATTAGCAACATCTATGTACCAGGAATAATGAGCTGATACTATGAACCAATGTTCATTTGGAAAAGAATCTTTAACTGGCATGTTGTCATCACTGTTAGTAAAACAAGATAAAAAATCAGCAAAAACATTTTCCTTTCTAGGTTTGTCAATAATCGTAATGTCGAACTCCTGTAATAGTAACAACCATCTAGCTATCCTAGAATTTGTAACAAATTTGTTCATTAAATACTTGATGGATGAATGGTCAATGTGCACAAAAGTGGGTATCCAGTGATGTAGTGTCTGAATTTGTTGATGGAATAGACAATGGCTAAAAATTCCTTTTTTGTAACAATGTAATTGAGTTCAGCAGGGGCCAAGTTTTCACTGATATAGTAAATTGCACATGGAGCTTGACCATCCTGTTTTCCAAGCACTTCTCCAATGGTAGTGTCAGAGGCATCAGAAGAAATATGGAAAGGAAGAGCCCAATTGCCCCCCCTTAAGATAGGAGTTGTAGGCAGTCTCTTCTTAAGTTCAGTGAACGTTTTTTGGCATGCATCATTCCAAATGAACTGTACATCCTTCATCAACAAAGTAAATAAAGGAGAAGCTAGTTTGGAAAACTTTTCTATGAATCTTCTGTAATAACCAACATGCCCTAAGAATCTAGGTACCTCCTTTTGTGTTCTAGGAGTGGGCATGTTTTCGATTACCCTGATTTTGGATGGATTTACTTGGATACCATTAGTAGAGATGAAGTTCCCTAGAACCACACCCTCGCTCATCATCATATGGCACTTTTCAGTGCTCAAAGATAGCTAGGTTTGCTCACAGTGTGTTAAAACCTTCTCTAAGTTTTTCAGTGCCTTTTCAAAATCACTGCCATACGGGGTAAAGTCATCGATGAAAATCTCCATACTATCATTGACCATCTGTGAAAATATGCCAATCACGGCTCTCTCAAAGGTGGAAGGCGCGTTACACAAACTGAAGGTTAGTACCCTGTATGCAAAGGTACCCAAGGGACAGGTGAAAGTGGTCTTATCTTGGTATTTGGGAGTGATCTAGATTTATTTGTACCCACTAAACCCATCCAAAAAGGAAAGTAATTTCTTCCCGGACAAGGTATCAAGTACCTGATCAATGAAAGGTAAGGGAAAGTGGTATTTCCGCGTTGCTTTGTTTAATTTCCTATAATACACACAGACTCTCCATTTCTTGTTCTTCTTTGGCACTATCACAAGTGAATAAACCTACTCACTATCTGAGATCGGGTATATAAACCCTTCTTCCAAGAGCTTTTGAATTTCCTCTTTCACTATGTCCCTAAGGTTGGGGTTCATCCTTCGTTCTAGTTGGCACATAGGTCAGGAGTCACTTTTATTGTAAATGTGGTGGGTGCACATATTAGAAGGGATACCCTTCATATGCTCCCTTGTGATGTTTCAGGAGTGTGACCAGACATTGCAGTTCATCAGGGGTGAGGTTTGTATTGATATTCAATGTTTTTCCTGGCTCTATCTCAACTGGAATACTTTTTGAATTCTTGAGTACTGGAATTATACCGGTGTCACTGACTAAAGTCACCTCTATAATATTTTCTTGTTTTTCTTCATCTAGGTTACTATTCAGGATCTGGTAAACATGTTTATTGACAGATGTAGGCTCACTGATGAAACTATTGATAGCATCATCCTTTGTTTCATCTTTGAAGGTTAAGGATTTCCCTATCGTTAGCAGCGATTGAACACCATCTTCTTCCTCTAGCTCCATCCATAGTGGAGTTTCAGCTTCTAAGCTAGGTCAAGCTGGAGGGTATAAGGTAATACTTTTTGTCTCGGTCCCATATGAAATGGTCATAGACCCTGACCGACAGTTGATGTAAGAATCTACCATGGCTAACCAAGGTCTTCTTATGATCAATGGGTTTCCCCCTAGTTGTGACCTTGGCTGTAATAGCAAGAAGTTTGCGGGGTACTCCCAGGAATCTACTGAGACAACGAGGTCATCCAAGATTCCCTCAGGTTTGATGGTGGGCCTGTCATCGAGTTCTAAAATGGTAGGGGTTGGCTGAAGGTTGGTGAGCCCAAATTTTCATATAGTTTCTATGGTCATAACGTTGATGGTTGCACCTAAATCCACCAAAACGTTCCATATCTGAGTGTCCCCAATATGTATTGTGACAGTGGGGTTCCCAGGATCATCATATTTGGCTAAGAGGGTCTTCCCCATTATCAGTTCAGAAAGTTTTCCTAGAACATGGATAGTGGGAGGATCCCTAGGTTTTCTTCATGGTTTTCTTACACAAAGATCCCGAACTGTCTTGGCATAGACAGGCACATCATGGAGGGATTGCAACAGTGGAATTTTGAAATATAAGTTTTTTAACTCTCCCAAGAGGTTAAACTGAGGTTGTTCCACTATTTTATGTAGTGTCAGTCATTCAGGGTATGTAGGTTCTCTAATTAGCTGTGTAGGTTGTGTTTGGATAACTATTTCTCCTTGTGTTTCAGTCGATGTCTCAGTAGGAATTTCAGCATCCTCAATAATAAATATTTTCATGTTGGATGGGTATTGCTGACTCATCCTTACTTCAGTCACTGAGGATGGAACATCTTCAATGACTAAAGGCTCCACTACTCTCCTTGATCATAAGCATATGTCATTACAGGGAACTGAAGTGATGGAGTAAGTTGGCAGTCATAAACTGGTGGACAACTTTATTGTTCGGGTTGGGGTTAGGTTGGGTAGGTAGCTATGGTCATATAGGCATGTTCATCGGTGCAATGTTGTTCTAGAGATGCAGCTGCAGCTGGTGGTACTATTGGTGATGATAATTCTGAGGAGGGTATTGTTGGTGAGGAAACTGTTGATGGGGGAACTTTTGGTGAGGAGGTTGGTCATGAGGAAACCGATTCCCTAGATGGGATTTCCTCCACCTAGGAGACCAGGAAGTCTGCTAATTTAGTGGCTATGTCCAAGGTGACCAAGAGTTGAAATTCTGCATAGAAGGCTGAGATGGATGCCATTGATGGTTAGAATAGTGTGAAGGGAATTGTCTATTCATATGATTCATATTATTTGTACTATTCATGTTATCCCAAAAGGGAAATTAATTTGGATTCATACCTTGGTTCTGAGGTTGCCAAGGATTCTTCTGGACGATCAAGTAAGCTGGTTCCACATCCGTAGTTGATTCCTGTAGGACTGCATTAACTTGGGGTAGTGAGGGACACTCCTTCATATCATGGTTCAATTCACAGAGCTGGCACACTTCCACCTTGTCAAGTGGAAATTCCTTCAGGGGGTGCTTCTTACTGCATCTGGGGCAGAATACACCAAGTGTTAAATATTCTATTGCTTCCTTTTGCTTTGCTCTGAGGACATCTATTTCTGAGGAGATGGAACTCATCATCTCTGTTTTGAATTTCTTGATAAGGTTTCCTATTTCTTCTTGGGTGGATACTCCATTGGATAAATTCTTTGTTCTATTGAAGACATCTCATTCCAGTTTGTCTCGTTTGTTGGTTCCAGAGGATCCTCTAGAATACCTTCTGCATAATTCAACAATATTTTCAAAGGGTTCCTTCAAGATATTACCCTTTCCCAGCATGTTCAACATGCTTAGGAAATATTCTCTAATCCCAGGAAGTATGATAATATTGAGCACATCTAGCCCCATAATAGCTTGTCCTTCCCTCTGTACATTGTACAAAATCCTCTCAATGAAATCTTCCAAACTCTCTTCATCCTTCTGTACCATCTTTAACAACTCTTCTCTTTTAACTTTAGTGTTACAGTACTCCTGGTATTTTTCAAGGAACACCTGCTTCATTTGATCCCAGGTGGTGACAGTCGCACCACCCTGGGTCATAAACCAACGTAGAGCATTATCCTTCAAATTAGTATGGAAAAGTTTTAACTTTTGCTCGTTGGAAGTGTAGTCGTAGCTGCGACAAAGGATGTCAAACTCGAAGAGGAACTCATCTGGATCCTCTGTGGCCTTCCCATGAAAACATGGTAATACTGATGGTGATATGTTTTTCATGGGGGCTTGTCCAGCTGGCTGTTGAATGGGGAACTGAAGTGTGGAAACTGTCCCCTCATGCAGGGGGTCACCGTCATTATGATAGTTTTCCCCCACCACTTCCTCATGATCTTCAGGTTCACATCCGTTGTTCATGTTTTCCTCTACTCTCTCCTATCTTTGCCTTCTTTGATCTTCCCACTTCTAATAAAGCCATGTCCACTCCTCCTTTGCATCCTTATTCCCGTCAATGTGGTAAACCAACTCTCGGTCACGTGCTCCCATAGCACTGACTCTATTTTTGTCTGCAGGGACACCTGATGGGTCGCATCTCTTCCTGTATTCTCCACTGGGAAAACTGATGCGTCCACTATAGGGGTAACTGGGATTCTTTTGACAAATTATACTTGATGGTGAGCTCTAGTAGAAGAGTTGGTTATGGAAATGAGATTGTCAATGAATGTCCTTCTTCCCAATGTTGGGTTGCTACCACGACCTCGATCGCCTGCAAAATTAGTATTTTGGGGAGTTCTGGGGGTTCTAGGAATGTCACACTATACTTTGCTCATATTCATACAAGCCAAAACATGCAAGCTTGGAAATTGAAGAAAAATGAATCCATGTAACTACCATGGTGTCTAACAATTATCTTCCCCGACAACAGCACCAAAATGTTGGTCACTCTATATGCTAGTTAGTTATAGCTAACATGCATAATACTCAATATAAATTATCAACCCAGGGAAGTCTTTTTATTTCAAAGATAATTCACACTGTCTGTGCAAAAACACTAAGTAGCTGATTAATTGAATGAAGAATTAACTGTCCTACCTATCTGCTCAGTCAAAATCCTCTCATGATTAAACTGATCTAAATTATCTACTTAAGAATTTCTGAATTGCAATTACCTTCCTACAACTTCAATCAAATAACTAATGATTCTAGAAATAAATAACTAGACTACTTTTGCAAGAAGTTAAATCCTAACATTACTAGACTATATGCAGATCCATCATCACTAGTTTAATTCCACTGATTTAGGAATAAAAAATAACATGAATTGAACCAAACAATTCTAAGCTATAATATGACTAAATTAAAAAACCTGAGAAAGACAAGTAATTAAAAGGAACTAGAGACGAGCTTGACTATTACAGCTAACACACACTTGCATAATGGAAACTAACCTACACAGTCGACTGGATTTAACTTTTGCAAGAAGTTAAATCCTAACATTACCAGACTATATGCAGATCCATCATCACTAGTTTAATTCCACTGATCTAGGAATCGAAAATAACATGAATTGAACCAAACAATTCTAAGCTATAATCTGACTAAATTAGAAAACATGAGAAAGACAAGTAATTAAAAGGAACTAGAGACGAGCTTGACTGTTATAGCTAACACACACTTGCATAATGGAAACTAACCTACACAATCAACTGTCACACAACACTGCCACAACTTAAGAGAAATGCAGATATTGATTATCAAAGAAACAACAATGATTAACCATTACTGTTGTAGCTACTGCAAAGAATGCATCTACTATAAATTCCACACCACACAACAGAATAATCAAAACATCTAATTAAATCGGTGATCTTTGTGGGAAGGCAGGCCCGCCCTTCGAACAAAGGCACCGTAACTAAAACAGATTAAAACGAAGAAGTCCGAAGAATCTTGCTTCTTATATTAGAATGGTAAAATGAAAGTACAGTTCTTTATCACAACTTATATAGTATAATCCCATATCAACCAACCCTTGGCTCAGAATGTTTCCCAATATTTATAAATGATCAATCATAACCTCCGCCCACCAATATCGGGCAGCCATGAAGATCTACGATCTTCAGGCTTCACTATTACAATGAGTCGTACAGCTGTGGTTGGAATTGAATGGGAGTAGATAATATAGGGAATCCTGTTGCGTGAGACATTAGTGAATAAACAGAACCAATTTAAGGAATAACATGTCTGTTGTATCTAAACCTTAAGCAACAACATGCTATCGCAGCTGAGTCTGTTGTAGCTGAGCATGTTGCATAAATACGTGGAATGATGGCCTCTGTTTTCTTCCATCGTGTGGGGTTGCTACTGGCAAGTGACAGTTGGCATCAAAAGCTCATCTTCCCTTCAAACCACTTGGGCTGCTACACTTGTACTTCTCAAAGCTTGAACTATCTTTATGAAATCATGATGTATTAGTATAATTCAAGAGATAGATTTATTATCATAACAATAATAGGAATTAATAAGATAAAACAATAATTAATCATACCTATAAAGATTCAACGCTCAATGTGAGGAAAAAACATCTATTTGGTGCATCGAATGGAGTAGGACAAGGAAAAAAGGGTATAATAGGTGTGGTAAAAAAGGGACATTTCAGGACCCAACACCTCTAACCCCCCCCCCCCGCTATCTCTCTCTCTCTCTCTCTCTCTCCACCCCCTCTTCTCCCTTACCTCTCCCTCTATGTCTAACCAAAGCACCCACCCCATATCTATTTCCCAACCCCCTAACACACCACCACCCCATTGGTTCTCTATGTCTATTCTATTGTAGCATTGTAAAACAATCTCTGTGATTGTGTGAGAGAGACTATGAGAGTGTGAAGACGAAGTGCACTAGGGTTGTTGCAGGTTGTATCCCTTCATTTTCATTTTTGGTATAATAATTAAGGACTGGCAATTTCTGTGTGGATGTAGCCTCCATCTTGGGTGAACCACATTATATCTGTGTATCTCTTGTAATGTGTTTAACATTTGCATCTTGTTTAATTATTTAATTGTTATTTCTTAGCGATCCTATTTTACTAACAATTGGTATCATATCCAAAAGGTCTATTTGGCTGGTAAACTTGTAAGAAAGAAGGGTTCCTGGTTTGAGTGGGAGCAATGGAAGAAGAAGGAAAGTTCAGGGTCGAGAAATTCAACAACCAAAACTACCAGTTATGGAAGATGCACAATGGAGGACTATCTGTACCAGAAGGATCTATACCTACCGTTGGGAGGAAAACCAAACAACTGACGACTATGAAGGATGAAGAATGGGAGGTTCTTGAAAGAAAGGCATTGGGAATAATACGACTGTGCCTAGTTTCATTGGTGGATTTCAATATCTCAAAAGAAAGTGCAATAGAGGGTGTGATGAGCACATTAGCTAATATCTATGAAAAAAATCAATCGTCGACATTTGAACAATTAAAGGTGATGCCCGAAAGATTTGAACAATTAATCTGGAAGCAACCAATGAAAAATGATAGTAAGTTTGAAGAATTTTTCAAAATTTGTTTAGCACTAATCCATGGTAGAGATGTTGTTGCGAAATTGACAACACTCATAGAAGAAACTCTAGAAGACCTGTGACCTGAAAAGAGAGTTAACCGTATTGGGAAGAGACTAAAAATTGGTTGAGAAATGAGAATGATTGCGAAGATAGGATATTATGATATGGACTATATCATTTTATATGTGGGCTTGGATGTCAACATACTGACAATATAGACATGGGAAAGCATGAATAAGCCACAATTGGATTAGTCTCTCATTCAGCTAAGGATTTTGAATCAGTTGAAGGTTCTACCCATTGGTAGACTAAGCCAAGTACATGTCGAAGTCGAAGGAATGTGGACATATGTAGACCTTGAAGTGATCGACATTGTTGATGACAGAAATCCATATCCTGCACTTTTGGGAATTGATTGGGAGATAGATAATCAGACCATAATTAATTTTAAGAAAAGAATCCTGTCATTTGAAGATTCTAAAATAAGGGTGGTCACGCCAATTGATCCTCTCGAAGGGTGGAGATATGTCGAGCCAGTGAATAGTGAAGGCCAAGGTACTATACCTGGAATAGCTATATAATATCATGTCTTCAAGAGATGATGATATAAATCCAACAGCTGATGGATTTATGAGTTGGTGGAGTGTAATATCTTGCACATCCAATTCAAGTGAGGCATAAGAAAATTGGTAGAGCCAACTACATGAAGTATCCATGCGAAGATGCGCAATAATTACAAGATCTTTGGAACATGTAGGAGCTGAGGAAAGAGAACTTCCTACATATGAAGGATTACCCAACCTTGCATCTTTTTTGGTGAAGTTTGAAGAAAAAGTTACAGAATCGCAACGATTTTCTACCTTGGACTTTGTGCTGAAAGCTACGCCCGCCAGATGGTGGGGTACACATAAACAATCTATCTCTGAATGGCCATTGTTAACCCAAAAAATCCCTCATTCATCTCTACATGGCCTACACCACCCAAGGACACCCACACACAACCCTTATTTGACCCCATTTGACCCCCACACCCTAGAAAAGGCTTAAAAATGTGTAAAAGGGCTTAAAAACCCCTAAAAAGAGCCAAAATAGCTCCCATCGAGCTAAAACCCCTCAAAGGAGCTTAAGACCCCCAAAAGAGATAAATATTGAGTGAAAGGGGCTAAAAACCCAAAAAAGGGGCTAAAGCCCCAACCAGGGGCTTAAAAACCTAAAAGTCTTGAGAAAAAGTATAAATAGACAGGTGGGGGTCACTCTCAAATCATTCCTTCTTTCCATATTGTTATGTTGTGGGAGTGATTTTCTTGAGACCATTTTCCTCTCAAGCCATTCGCTCTCCCCCTCATCCATCTCTCCATTGAGCCATAGCTCCCCCTTTCAAGAGAGGTGCTCCCCTAAGCTAGGGCATGGTGGCTCATTTCAACCAGAAGGTATAATTGTTTTTCTATTTTTGTTTATACTTTGAAAGATAGTTGTTTTCTCAAAATATTGGTTTCCAGGTTCATTGCTTAACATCTTCTTGCAGGTTTCCATTGTTTACTTGAAAGGTTTTTTTTGCTTTCCTAACAGTTGTATGCAGGGTCTTGGAGCGTAACCCATAACCTCGTGTGCAAAGGGGTTTTGCTTCTTTTCATTTTTGTTTCATTTTATTTCCTTTCTGTTTTCTTTCTATCCACCACCAGGAACCCTATCCTTCTGTCCTATATATGAAAGGTAGTCGTTCCTGCTATGTGGCAAGGGAGAAATCCCTGCTACAGAACTGGCGACTATACCAGGTCGATCCCACTGGATCCCTGGGTTTTGTTTACTATAATTTGCTTATTTATGTTGATTTATATTTATATTTCATTTTTTTTATTGTCTCGGCCACAGTACCAGTTCCTGTTGTCTGTTCTGTGAGTTGCAAATCACTAAACTGTGCAAAAACGATCGAACTGAATTTTTGAAAATTCACTTGTGTTCGGGCTCATTTTTAGCCCAAACAGTTCATCCATTTGCAAATATTTCCATGGTTAGGGGTAAAAGGGCCTGTTTTCGAAGTGGGTTTTCAACCGTTTGAGGTAATTCCTCACGGTTTGAGCACAATCCATTTTGCAAAAACAGGTCCTTTACAAGTGCGCGAACCATTTTTGGGCTTCACTGTTTGCTTTTATTAGGACTGTCAGTGCAGCTCAGCCACCTCTATACATCAAATCTATTTTTGTTCATTTCAGTTGCAACATGTGTAAATCAAACAATAATACAATGGTTAATGGGTTAATGAACATAGCTTGATTAAAATTTACTTAAAATAAACAATCTTGCCTAACCCTTCCTCCTCTACCCAGTCATCACCCTTTGGGGTATTCTGGGATAAGACAAAGGGTGAAGCTCATATAGTAATAGGCACTTCACCTATTATTTTTCGAAGCCACTAAAAACGAGTGACTTAGAAGGTAGAGGGGGTAGAGAAGGAGGGCTTCTCATGGCGCTCAGCGTCCTCCCTGTTGACCAACCTTGCATCCGGAGGGTGACCTATGGATCTACTAATGGGCTTAGTCCCGTTGTGTTGAGAGACCAGCACCTTCTCCTGGTCGAAGATAAATATAGGTGTAAGGTAGTCACCTAGTCAAGCTATCACGATTCAGGATTACAAATGGTATATGGTTAAAATTTCTGTTTACTGCTTTCATTACTTATGTTTATGAAATAAACCGAACAATCTCTATGGACTATTCATAAACCATACAAGCAACCATTAAAAGTAACATAAATATCCAATACATACACATAAACCATACCATATAAATCAACCCAACTCAGTTTATGACGCTAAGTGAGCCATTAAAATTTACAATTTACAATAAGTTAAACACCTGCAGTCTTTGAGGACATAAGTCCCTGACTGCCTTAACCATGGGAAGTACTTGTGCTCAGCCCAGAAACTCATTGTGAGGAGTACCACGGGAACCCCAAAGTAGCTGGTCGCTAAGAGGAATTGCCAAGCGAAACGGGCAACGACCCCCACCGATTGACTAGCACGCCCGTGAGGAAAAATCCAAGTGCTGTCTTCTGGCAGTCTTGGTGGCCAAGTGACCACCTGAAGCCAATAGGAAGCCATTAAAACTGGGGTCCAAAAATCATTACCACCATTTTGACATACAAAACAGAAAAGATTGATTCCTCACGCTCTTCCTCACGCCTAAGAGGTGAACCACCATAGCATGGGAAATTAAAATGACATCATCGAGACCATTCTCGATGACCTTCCACACCATCAGAAGGCCACACAGCCTCTGATTCATATTTAGACTCATACCAGTATGAACCAAATCTGCACACCGCACCATCTAGCCCCTGGCTGGTGCAAACCCGAATCCATTTTCCGTCATAGTGGTTGGAAGTGGACCCATGTCCACACCCCAAATCACCTCCAACACCCCTACAGGTGGCCCCAACATGGTCTTGCAAACCGTCATAAGCCAGCTATCACCACCCATACTAACCACTCAAGTTGTCCCACCTGTGACACATGGAGGCAGTAGACCTTCCACTCACACTGTCCCACTTGGAATACATGGGGGTAGTGGCCCTTCCACCTACACTACCCCTCCTGTCGCACATGGGGGAAGCGGTTCTTCCACTCACACAGTTCCTTTCACCACACTTGGGGGTAGTGGCCCATCCACAATGGTGCCAAAAGTACCCCCAGTTATGCAGGTCCATCATGTCCCTGCAAACCCCACCACCATCGCTACCCCATATCACATCAACCTTGGGTCAAACCTTCCGTTCATGGAACATCTCAACTTTCCTGACTTGGCTCAGTTAACGAATGACCCTATCCACCATCAAACGTTTTGGCCTCCCATGCCAGCCAAACTTCCCTTAGGCATTCCCAAGTTTGAAGGGAAGGAAAGGGAGTGCCCCCAAAACCACATCATGACGTTTCACCTATGGTGCTCATCAAACAGTATCATAGATGATTCGATCAGACTCTGACTATTCCAACACACCATTACAGGTGCTGTAGCCAAGTGGTACATTGAGCTACCACAAGCAAAATATATGGATTTCAACTCCTTGGCTTTCATGTTCCTGCAATATTTCCAACTCCCCTTAGATATGATGAAGGGGTGGAGATCTTGTTATCTTGTCGCCAGAATACTAAGACCCACATAACCAACCACATCCATGAGTGGTGGAACCACCACAATTTGTGCAATATCCAACTTGATGACATGATCTTCTTGGATTGGTTCCTAAAAACTTTGCTACCACCTATAGCAAAGGACGTCGCATCCGTACGTCCCCAATCCGAAGAGGAAGCCATCTTGAAAGCCCAACAGTTTGATCTGATCTATGCACAGTATAGGTACATTTACAGTGTCATTCCAGACACTCCCCATGCTGGCACCTCCTACCGAGATGCATCGGGGGCATCCCATGCTACAGATGGCATCATAGGATCGGTCTCCCACCAAACACAACACCATTTGACACCATCTACAATACCACCACAACCAAGCAGCACCCCTAGTGTTTCCTACCAAAACCAAACTTCGAACTATGCAAGAATGATGTCCTAGTCCGGAGCCACAACTTATTATGCACAAACTGTGCCACTACAGCAGGCCCAAAAATTAGCTTGGATGAAACAACAATACATGGGACAAATGCCCACATTTGTGGCACTAGCACCCACCCAAGTCTACTGCGGCACCACTGGTGCAAGCTGTTCAAGCCCCTGCCCCTGCTCCACCTACTCCATTGGGATAGGTGTTTGCACAGCAAAACCGTACCAACCAGCCAGCCCCCAATAACTAACAAGGGCAAGCCAAGAATAACCGACCCCAGAACCAAGGCAACAATCAACTGCAGGGAGGCGGTCAACAACCAAACCCTCCCAACAATGTCGCGACAAACCAGCCAGCCCAAAATCCTCAACGACCAAATGCACCGAGACGCAACTCCTCGTTGCATACAAACCAACCATGCACACTCTGTGAGGTCTACGGGCACTACACATTCAATTGTCCCTTCATGGTTCACGCTAAGCAGGCCATTAGGAACGAGGTTCAACATGCCACCAACACAACGGACCAAACCCAACCCAACCCGACACCACAAGGACCTCCTCCTATGGTGCTTCAAAACCAATTACCATTCCAAGGATTGATGGCAACCGTAGCCCCTCCCCAACCCAATCCCAATGCCCCAGGGGCACCTCCAACAGTAGAAACAGGTGTCCACCACTTGCTAGCTATGACAACAGGAGAGGTCAACTTACAAACTAGATGAAATCAGTACGGAACCAACACCGAACCCACTGACCCATCAGTGGCATCCACATCTAAAACAACCAATGCACCTCTTCAGTTACCCCCTTTCCCACGCCCACCCATACGCTGGGTTTCCAACAATGCCACGGCTAGAGCTGCTGTCAACTAGAGCATCGTGAATAATTTGGCCCAAACACCCACCACCATGTCCACTCTTGAGGTACTCAAAACTTGCCCAACGCAGCGAAAATCCTTACTAGCTGCCCTTAGTGCCATGGACCCCTTTGACTCCAAGTTGATCACATTTGACACGGAGAATGGAGAACTGCGGATGTCATCAACCATTGCCTTCCAAATCCTGGTGTCTATCCAGAATTTGGTCGTGCAGCAGTGCATAGTGGATGAGGGGGCATCCACATGCGTTATGTCTACCCTAGTTTGGCAGAGGCTCACATCCCCAATTTTGCAGAATCATGGATCCCCAATTCTACAACCATCCTATACTACTCTGTGGGCTTATGATGGTCATCCCACTAAATCCCAAGGAATCCTCCCCCACATCCCCATTACATTAGCTGGGAAAATAGTACTGATTGACATAGAGGTTGTCAATGCTCAATTGGACTATAACCTTCTCCTCGGAAGGAGTTATATGTATGCCATGAGAGCTGTAGCATCAAATATTTTCCATCTCATGATGTTCCCCCAGGAAGGGAAAATCATGACGGTTGACCAACTGACTTATCATGATCCGCAAGGGCTAACAACACCTACCAACGTTATCCCTATGATCAACACCATTGATCCGCAAGGGCTAATCGCACCTACCAATTTTGTCCCTACGGTCAACACCATGGTTGACAACATACCAGCCTCCCCATTGTTGAATGTGGGCCCTGGGTTGTTTTCCAATACCAGCATGACGGCTTCTTTCCCCTTAGTATCACCGCCGACACCAAATGGGACTGCGGATTTGTGCATGCTCTCATCTAGCACAGCTGCAACCAAACAACAACCGCAACTGCAGCCCCAACCACAACCACAACACCATCCACAACTGCAACATCAACAACAATCGCAACATCATTCACAGCCGCAACCACAACCTCATCCCCGCATACAACCATCAAGGAGTTATCTGGGCTCCACTCTAGTCCACATAATTCCCTTCCTCTTTCCCCCGCCTGGTGTCATGAGCAAGCCAGTAATGGCCTCCTTAAACTTACCCAACCTTACATTGGGAATTTCTGTGTGGTATCTTGATCCACCAGCTCAACCACTAATGCCCCAGGTAGTCTTAACTCCCGTGTAACCCATTGTGGTCGAATCTCATCCTCCACCTGGCCCGCAAAAACCAACCACCACACCTGCACCCGCACCCGCACCGCCCCACCCAAAAAGGGCCAGGGGCAAAAACACAAAAGCTACCGCCGAACCTCGACCGATCCCATCTTGCGCCATCTGTGAAGTACAGGACCATCCAACTCAAAACTACCCTGAAATTTCTATAATCCACACACACCTGGACGCCATGGATACAACGAAAAACCTCCCCATGGTTGAACTTCCAAGTGCGCCAATAGTGAGAAACAAGTCATTGAGAACAAACCATGCTTACGTTGTTGATGTAATTCTAACTTCGGAATGTATTCACTTGTATTTCTTATGTATTGTACCCCGATGTTTATTCTGGGAAGTGTTTGTAATTTAATTGAGTCATGTCATGCCCCGATGTTCCGATATAATGTAAACAAGTCATGTCAAGTCAATGTGGGTAACCCTCCTATTGTTCAAGGGTTAAATTCCCCGCAGTTCCGGGGCCCTAGGGTTGTTAGACTCACCTTTTGAAGTTGGCCCTGATGAGTCATTGTCAAGTCAGGAATTAGTATAAATAGAGAGTGAGTCTCTCTATTTATCACACACTCACTCACACTCAGTTGTAGTGCATAGCTGAGAGATAAGAAGTTGCTGGGGCTATAAAGAAAGAGGCTACTACCGTCGGGAGATCATCTTACTGTTTTGGGTTTTACTTTTGGTGTTGATTCTATCTCTGAGGAAGTTGCGAGGTTTTCTCCATTTATGGTTTCCCCAAAGTAAAACACTATGTTCATTTTCTCTTGTGTTTGATTTATGTGCTCGTTATTCTCTCAGTTAAAGATCCTAATATATTGCTATTTTAATGTTAAAAATCTAACATGGTATTAGAGATAACCTGAGAAGAAGACATTGTGCAGCTGCGGGAACTAGGGCTTCCTATTTTTTGGATCTCTCTCCACATATTTTCAGCAAAAGAAGGTTGGGTTGACTCTCCTCCCTAGGGCACATATTTTTGTCGAAGCAGAATCTGATTCTGAGCTTTTTCAGTTTTGGTCCCGACACTACTGCTGAAAATTAGGGCTTTCCACAGAAGTGGAATTTTTGAGTGATCCCAAGCCTAGATTGATCTCCTGCTCAAAATCATTTTTTAGAGATCAAGTTCAAAGCATTTGGTTGGATAGAACTCTGAGAAAGTCAAACCTTAATCTGCTCCTAAACCAGCACTGCAGAAATTCAGCTCCAAATCCAGATCCGACATCTTGACCTGGTAAGATATAAATATTTTTTATTTCCATTTGAGGTTGTCAGTTAAGATGTCTCATCATACCAAGCTTGATGATAAGATTTAGGGAGCTGATAACTTTTGAGCCTAGAAGTATAGGATCTCCCTGGTCCTGGAAGAAAATGAGTTGGACTCCTACATCAATGAGGAGGTTCCAGTTCGAGAGGAAGATGAATCTAAGGCATTACATAAGAAGAACTTGGTTATGGAAAAGAGGATTATTGCTGATTCAATCAAGCATCACCTCATACCACAAGTGTCCTCCCTCAAGATGCCTAAAGCTATGTTTGATTCCCTAACCAAACTGTTTGAATGGAAGAACATAAACCGGAAGATGACTCTAAGGAACAAGTTAAAGAATGTAAAGATAAAGAATGAGGAGACCATCCAGTCATACTTCACAAGGGTCTCCTGGATCAAAGAACAACTTGAAGCAGTAGATGAAGAAGTGGAGAATGTAGAAATTGTGATGACAACCTTGAATGGTCACCCTAGGTCATGGGATTCTTTCATCCAAGGAATCTATGCTAGGAAGAAGTTAATCAAGTTTAGTAGACTATGGGAAGAATGCTTACAAGAAGAAGCTCAAATAGCAGCTCGAGAAGAAAAGATGGGAAGTGAAGATCAAGCTCTCACAATACACTCCAATAAAGGAAGAAGGGAAAATCATCATCACCAAGGTAAGCATTCTCATCAGAAAAATAATTTTGTAAGAAGGGATCCAACCAAACTTAGATGTTATACATGTGATGAAAGAGGACACTTTGCTAGAAGTTGTCCCATGAATAAGAGTGGATCCAAGAAGAAGAAGAACTCCAAAATAAGACATCATGCTCACACTGCTGAGGATGATGATCCTCCCAAGAAGAAAGTAAAACAAGAAAGTGAAGACTCTTCAAGTGATGAAGAATATGTTCTGATCTCCGCTCTCACAGGAACTGTCACTCATGGAAGCAAAGATTGGCTTATTGACATTGGCACTTCCAAACACATGATAGGATTCAAGGAATCTTTTGAGAAACTATCCGAACATAATTCACCCCATAAGGTGAAACTTGGGGATGACTACCAATATCCCATAAAAGGTAGGGGTGAATCCTCCTACAAGCTAGACTCTGGAAAGTCTATGAAAATGAAGGATGTCTTATTTGTACTAGGACTAAAGAAGAATCTTCTCTCCATATCAGCACTAGATGCAAAAGGCATGAGAGTTACATTTGTAGATGGCCAAGTCATCATGTGGCCAAGAGGAAAGACTATTGACGATGCAATAGTAATTGGAGAATAAGAAGGAGGATTATACAAATTGAAGGGCCATCAAGAACAAGCTTTGGTCCATGACACAGTAGATCCAAATGAACTTTGGCATAGAAGGCTTGCACATGTGCACTATAGAGCACTACCACTTGTAAGAAAAGTTATTGAATGTCTTCCAGAAATTCAAGCAAAACATGAAGGAGTCTGCAAAGGATGTGCGAAAGGAAAGAACACAAAGAAGACATTTCCAAGTAGTGAAAGCAAAGGAAAAGGAATCTTGGAAATCATTCACTCCGATGTATGCGGTCCAATGTCATCCAGTTCTTTAAGCAGGTATGTATACTATGTTTCTTTTATTGATGATTATTGTAGGAATACATGGATATACTTTATGAAGAACAAAGATGAAGTTTTCAGCAAGTTCAAGGAATTCAAAGCCTTGATTGAGAACAACACAGAAAAGAAGATCAAGACCTTTCGATCAAATAATGGCGGAGAATTCACATCAAATGAATTCAAAGAGTTATGCAAATATTCAGGGATTAAGAGGGAGTTATCCACTCCATATAATCCACAATAGAATGGGGTTGTAGAAAGGAAGAATATAACTATCATGGAAGTGTTAGAAAAATAGGACCGCAGAGCAATAACAATTATACAGTTAAATCAATAAACAAGATGCAAAAACACATTAAACATTACAGAGAGACACAGATATAATGTGGTTCACCCAAACGATGGGCTACGTCCACAAACAAATTTTCCAGTCCTTTTATTTCAGTCCAGAAAGATGAAGGGATACGCCCTGCAGCAAAACTGCTGTACTTCCTCTTCACGCTCTCACAATCTCTCTTCCAGCACAATACAATGCCCACATTCAGTACCATACATTACTCACATCCAGTACCATACAGTACTCACATATAGTACAATTACAATGGAGCCTCCTCAAGCCTTATAAAGGCTTAATCACATGCAATACCATGGGACAATACCATGGGCTACAACAAACCATGTGCCCAAACCATGTGCTAGACCTAACCACCTTTGACTCAATCCCAAGTCAAGGTTAACACATGCAATACCATGGGACAATACCATTGGCTACAACAAACCATGTGCCCAAACCATGTGCTAGACCTAACCACCTTTGACTCGATCTCAAGTCAAGGTTAACCCTAACAATCCCCCCTTTAAACTTGACTTGGAGTAATCACCAACTCCCCTCAAGTATTTACCGAGGAATATTACATACACCCCCCTATCACCTAGGTCTATCTCCTGACTTTACTAGTGAGTTACCAGGGATATGCATGCCTTACCAGGTCTTAAATCCATATGCCCATTTACATGCAAACCGCTCCATTACATTTTTTTCATGTGCCTTCATGGTGACTAATCATAGCAACTCTACCGCTGCTGCACTCGTTGGACCTTGGACTTGGCAAATTTATTCTTTTCACCTTCATGCTTTAAGGCCAACAGAAACCAAGCAGGAACTCAGTTTCTCTCTGGTTACTCCCTTTGTTAACATGTCTGCAGGATTCTGGCTAGTGTGAATCTTTTCCAGTTTTAACAGTTCTTCATCTAGAACAGATCTTATGAAGTGGTACTTGAGTTCTATATGTTTAGTCCTTGAATGAAATACTGAGTTCTTTGCAAGATGAATGGCACTTTGGCTATCATTGTACAGCCTACTATTCTCTTGTTTCTTACCCAATTCTTCCATGAACCTATGCAACCAAATCATCTCCTTACTAGCCTCTGTAGCAGCAACATACTCTGCTTCCATTGTTGAAAGTGCAACAACCTGTTGTAGTTTTGAAATCCAACTTACTTCCGTTCCACCTATAGTGAACACATACCCTGTGGTGCTCCTCCTGCTGTCTTTATCACGAGCCATATCTGCATCAACATATCCCTGTAGAACAGTGTCTGAACCTCCAAAACATAATGCATGAGAAGTGGTACCTCTCAAATACCTGAGAATCCACTGTACTGCTTTCCAATGCTCTTTACCTGGATTATTCATATACCTGCTCACAACTCCCACTACATGTGCAATATCTGGTCTTGTGCACACCATGGCATACATCAAGCTCCCAACTGCTGATGAATAGGGAATCTTGGACATGTAATCTATCTCTTCCTGTGTCTCTGGACACATATGCTTTCTTATTTTGAAATGTCTTGCCAAAGGTGTGCTGACTGGTTTTGCATTCTGCATTCTAAACCTATGCAACACCTTTTATATGTACTCACCTTGAGACAATGTCAATTTGCGATTTTTCTTGTCTCTTGTTATTCTCATACCAAGGATTTTCTTTGCAGCACCCAAATCCTTCATCGCAAATGATTTAGCTAGTTTTCTTTTGAGCACATTTATATCCTGCATGTTAGACGCTGCAACAAGCATGTCATCCACGTACAATAACAAGATAATATATCTTCCGTTATCTAGCCTCTTGAAATAAACACAGTGGTCAGAATGGCATCTATCATAACCTTGTTCTGTCATAAACTTATCAAATTTTAAATACCACTGCCTTGGAGCTTGCTTCAGGCCATATAAGCTCTTCTTCAACCTGCAAACCAAATTCTCCTTCCCTTTGACCTCATACCCTTGTGGCTGCTGCATATAAATCTCTTCCTCCAAATCCCCATGGAGAAAGGATGTTTTTACATCTAATTGTTCAAGATGCAAATCTTCTACCACCACTAGACTTAAAATAGTTCTAATTGAAGTCATTTTAACAACAGGAGAAAATATTTCATCAAAGTCTATACCTTTCTTTTGTGCAAACCCCTTTACAACAAGTCTAGCCTTGTGCCGCTTCTTTCCTCCATCTTCTTCCTTCAACCTGTAAACCCATTTATTCTGCAATACCCTTTTTCCTACAAGCAACTTAACCAGATCCCAAGTCTAGTTTCTTACCAATGAGTCCATCTCCTCATCCATGCCTTGCTCCCACTTCTTTCTAGTTTCTACCTGCATTGCTTCTTCAAAACATTCTGGCTCACCAGAATCAGTCATCAATAAATAATACAGTGAAGGAGAGAATCATTCAGGGGGTCTACTTAACCTGGTAGACCTTCTTACAATTGCAGGAGTTTCAGGTACCTGCTGCTGCTCTTGATTTTCTGGTGCCTTTGGAACTTCATTTTTTTTGATTTCATCAAGCACTGTGTACTCAGTGTTTTCCTTTTCTTCTTTCTTTCCCTGCAACTGATCTTTGTACATGACCTTTTCATTGAATACTACATCTCTACTCCTAATTATTTTGCGATTTTTAAGATCCCATAAGCGATAACCAAAATCATCAACCCCGTATCCAATAAAGGTACATTTGTTGGATTTATCCTCAAGCTTTGTTCTATCATCTTTATCAATATGGACAAATGCTTCACAACCAAAAGTTCTCAGAAATGAGTATTTTACCTGTTTACCTGTCCATGCCTCCTCTGGAATTCCACCATGCAAAGCGCTTGAAGGCCCTCTGTTTATTAAATAAACAAACAGTGTTTACAGCATCAGCCCAAACTGTAAGGGCAACCCTGCATGCAATCTCATACACCTTGCACACTCCATGATCGTTCTGTTCATCCTTTCTGACACGCCATTTTCTTGGGGTGTTCCAGGGACTATCTTCTCTCTGCGAATCCCATTGTGTGAACAGTAACCGTCAAACTCCTTGCTGCAGTACTCGCTTCCATTATCAGATCTAAGACATTTCAAATTTTTTCTTGTCTCATTCTCAGCCAAAGATTTCCACTTCTTAAAAGTATCAAACACATCATATTTCTATCTAATGCAAAATACCCAAGTTTTTCTAGTTGGATCATCAATAAAAGTAACATAATAACGAGAGCCACCAAGAGATTGTACCTGAGCTGGTCCCCATACATCTGTATGGACAAGCTCTAACTTTTCACTCTTCTTTTGTTTCCCAACCCTAAGAAATCTAACTCTCTTCTGTTTTCCATAAACAAAGTTCTCACAAAATTCCAAACTTACCTGCTTCAAATCTAGAAGCAGTTTCCTTGAGTGGAGAATCTGCATCCCCTTCTCACTCATGTGGCCAAGCCTATGATGCCACAACGCTGCATCTATTTCTGTGGAAGCTATAGAAATAGAATAATCAATGTTATGAGGACATAAATATAACGTACCTATCCTATTTCCTTTTGCAATTACCATTGATCCTTTAGTGACCTTCCACCACGTTTCTCCAAACGTAGACAAACAACCACCATCTCCCAACTGCTCTGTTGAGATCAGATTTCTTTTCATAGCAGGAATGTGCCTTACATCCTTTAGCAACCAGTCATTTCCATTATTTAGTTTAATCCGTACCTTACCATTTCCAACAATTTTACATGGTTCATCATCCCCCAATAACACATGCCCAAAATCACCTTGAACATAATCATAAAAGAATTTCCTATGGGGTGTAGCATGACATGAAGCCCCTGAATCTACTACCCAGTAATCACTAGTATTATCTAATGCAAGAATCAAAGCATCTTGTAACACATCACCTGCTACATTTGCTTCCTGGGTAGTCTCTTGCTGCCTCTCACCTTTCTTCTTTGGTTCTCTGTAGTCTTTCTTTAGATGTCCTTTCTTACCACAGTTCCATCATTCTATTTTTTCAAATCTGGACTTGGATCTTCCCTTTTTAGACTTGCCACGATTTCCTGGGCTCCTTCCTCTCTCTTTTTGTCTCCCTCTTCTCTCCATGGTCAATGCATTACCTGATGTCTCACCTGTGCTTTTCCTTCGCATTTCCTTGCTAAGAATAACACTAACAACATCAACAAACTTAAGAGTGCTTGAACTAGGGACAAAGATACTTACAGCCATGACCAAGCTATTCTAGCTTTCTGGCAATGGGCACAAGATTAGAAGAGCCCTAACCTCATCACAAAAGTTCACTTTTACAGAACTTAACTGACTGGTAAGTGTATTAAACTCATTTAAATGGTCAGCAACAGATCCACTTTCCGACATCTTCATATTAAATAAACGCTTCATTAAAAATACCTTGTTAGAAGCCAAGGGTTTTTCATAGAGCTTACTCAATGCGCTCATCACACCCTCTGTTGTTATTTCTTTCGAAATATTGAAGGCCACTGACGAAGCCAGGCACAGCCGTATTGTTCTTAGTGCCTTTTTGTCAAGAACCTCCCATTCTTCATCCTTCATAGCCACTGGTTGTTTTTCTTTTCCGCCCAACGACAGGTATAGATATTTCTAGTACAGATAGTCCTCCATTTGCATCTTCCATAACTGATAGTTTTGGCCGTTAAATTTATCGACCCTAAACTTTCCTTCTTCTACCATTGCTCCCACTCAAACCAGGAACCCTTCTTTCCTGTGAGTTTACAAACCAAATAGACATTTTGGCTCTGATACCAATTGTTAGAAAAACATAACCGCAGAGCAATAACAATTATACAGTTAAATCAATAAACAAGATGAAAAAACACATTAAACATTATAGAGAGACACAGATATAACGTGGTTCACCCAAACGATGGGCTACGTCCACAAACAAATTTTCCAGTCCTTTTATTTCAGTCCATAAAGATGAAGGGATATGCCCTGCAGCAAAACCACTGCACTTCCTCTTCACGCTCTCATAGTCTCTCTTCCAGCACAATACAATGCCCACATCCAGTACCATACAATACTCACATCCAGTACCATAAAGTACTCACATCCAGTACAATTACAATGGAGCCTCCTCAAGCCTTATAAAGGCTTAATCACATGCAATACCATGGGACAATACCATGGGCTACAACAAACCATGTGCTAGACCTAACCACCTTTGACTCAATCCCGAGTCAAGGTTAACACATGCAATACCATGGGACAATACCATGGGCTACAACAAACCATGTGCCCAAACCATGTGTTATACCTAACCACCTTTGACTCGATCTCAAGTCAAGGTTAACCCTAACAGGAAGCTGTAAGAGCAATGCTTCATGATCAAGATCTTCCCATGCATCTATGGGAAGAAGCTGCCAGAACAATGGTGTATGTACAGAACTGTACTCCAAATGGAGTACTTGAGAACAAGACACCTGAAGAAGTCTTTTCCAGTAAGAAACCAGAAGTCAACCATCTCAGAATATTCAGCTGTCCAGTGTACATACACATTCCGAAATAAAAGAGGACAGTTAGATCCTTCAGGAAAGAAGGGTATATTTGTGGGATACTCTGAAAGCTCGAAGGCTTACAGAATATAATTCCCAGGTGTTAACACCTCTATGTTGAACAATTGAGGAAGAGGTATGATTGAGGAAGATAAAAGGATACATAAATTTTCAAGGTTTAAATAGTTTTGATTCCATTATTAAATTGCGCATAATGGTTAATTTGGCATGCAATCCGAAGGTGTAAAGCACTTGGGGTGAAATATACGGTTTAAAATGGATCCACTAGGTAAAGATGCACAGGAGATAAGTTATGTGGAGAAGTGGAGGTGGTTAACAAAGCTTAAAGATCAATGGTTATGGAATAAAGTAAACAAAATCTATGGTGGAGGGACAGTCCGTTGAATAAAGATGCACACTTGAAAAAATTAAAAGGGCTAGCGGAATGTGTAGAGCCAATATCAATCCAACGGTTTAAGCAAAAAGTGAAAACTCATCGACGGTCATTATTGGTTCTGGAGGGTAAAGTTACGAGATGGATAAAAGGGAAAGGTGGTAGTGGAATGTAAACCATGTTCCATGTGGCAAATTGAAGTGAATTCCGCAGAGAAAAATAGTTTGGGAAAAACCGCTTGATGAGGGATCCACAAAGGACCGTCCTATAAAGGTAAAGTTGACTTGGTTTAAAAAATCATTTCATTTGTGTGCTGCGGGCGAAAGGAACGAGACAGTCTGCCATCTTTCCAAAGTCAACTTTTACGTGTTTACAATCATAGGTAAGCCTTAAAACACTTAAAATTGGTTCAAAGAGTTGCTGCCTTTGTTTGTTATGGAAAAGGAACAAGGTTTAGGATTTTTATGCAGGGTTTTGGATGAAAGGGAGGAATTTATTGTTGATAGGGAAAGAAACATATGTGACCCTGTTTTATCAATTGGAAATGTATCAGTCTCGAAGGAGCGGTTGTGATAGTGTAATTTGCAGGGAAATGATGTTCTGAATATTTGCAGTTCTTTTTCATATTATTTTGCTATTGAGCAAACCTTACCATTTCCTGAATTTGTTGAATGGTGCGAAAATAGTTATTACCCCTCCGAAAGAGTTGTCATGAGTCATACCACGTCCAAAATACTTTGTAAGGTTGATGCAAAAGCCGTTCACGGAATACTGAACCTACCTGATAATTTCCCTGATAATAGTGAGTCTTTGAATGAGTTGGTCTTAGTCAAAATGTATAAAATTTGTAAAAGAAAAGTTAGATGCCAATTTCAATCCAGTATTCTGAAAGATGGCCAGTCATTAGAAGGAATTTTTTTTCCATATAATGTTAACATTTTCAAAAAAGAGGTACATACGGTTATGTCTTTAGTCAACCAAATTTTAGGTTTAGATGATGATATTCATATCAGCAAAGTCATTTTAGGTTTCTTATCGAGAATAAGTTCAATTGAGCCCGAGTCCCATTTAATCCATTGTTTCAATCTGGATTAGTATTTGGCTGAAGTTATCCATGTCCAATTGGTCAAATTTCCCAAAGTCAGGTTTTTTAAATATCAGTCATACCTACTGAATATGCTGCTGTGTTCAAATGTGTCGGAATTGCAATTCCTGTCCACCATTTTCTCTCCAGATCTTTCAAAACAAATCAATATGTTTGAGTTTGTAAATATAATTATGGCCGAGATGTATAAGTTTTTGTTTGATGATGTATTACCAAGGGTGTTAGAAGAAATGAAACTCATGCTATAATATTCCTCAGAGGATAGAATAGGAGACTAGTTCTTATATAAAGATTTTACTGTTTTGAGGGTGTATGGATTTAGTGGGGAACCATACAAGCTACATGTGTTTTTGACTCCAAGATTATTTGCACTTGATTTTATGAGGAAAACATTGTGTGTAGAAGAAGAGCATTTTGGGGCATTCAAAAAGTCTTTAAATGTTAAGTTTCCTCTTAAAGTTGGTCCGTTTATTTTCAAAAACAAAAGTGCCCTGTTGGTTATAGAAAAGTTATTAGAAGTTATGGATTTCCAAAAGGAGCAAAGAATTAATTACGATACACATCACCTAATTTCTCAGAGAAAGCAGTCAAACAAAAATAAACCATTTGATCATCAATTTGTCGAAGGTTTAGATAAAATAGCCAATTTGTTTCGTTTTGAAGAAAGTTCAAGAATTGATAAGGGTAGGAGCAATCAGTCGATTGCAGCAGTTCAAGTGCCTGATAATCCTAGCATTTTGAGTAAGAGGGGTCTTTCTGAGACTAAGAGTATGGATGTGGATGAAAACATTTCATATAAAAAGATCAAAACATACTCTCAAAAATGATCAAGTTTCAGAAGAAATAATTTCAAAGGATTCAAAGAAAATGGTTTTGTTCCCGAAGAAATCTGTACAGATACATCAGTATTCCTTTGGAGGAGAAGGTAGTGCAGAACCCAGTTCATGTTTCAAATCTAGAGCTGATTTAGTGTCAAGTTATGCTGAAAAACAAATGCAGTCATTAGAGGAAGCCATAAATTTGATTCCTTGAGTTAGAAGTCTAATGAATCAAAAGACATCGTTGATTTCTACTCGAGATGTGGAGAGGAATACCTTGAAGTTTGTTGTGGTTAATGATAAAAAAGTATCTGAGATGGAAGTGAAGTTAGATAAAATTAGTGTTCCCGATAAGATACAGCTCCATAAGCAGATGGGAGATGTTATCTATTCTGATTTATTACATGCTATTATGAAAGTTAACAAATCGCAGGTCCTTGTAGATAAAATGGAAGTCCAATTGAAGCATGAGAAAGTAGAAAATAAAACAAATCTGATCCAGATTAAGAAGTTACAGGGGCATGTTATAAGCTTAGGAAGCGAACCAGGAAATGTACAGGAAACCAAAAAGCTTTTAGAAGAAAAGGACAATACCATCCAGGTATTAAAAAAGAAGCTTAAAATCCCAAATACTGAACATGCTCAGTCCCCAGAATTATTTACGTTGCAGGAAGAAAAAGATAAAGTTTATCAAGAGATGATGGATTACAAAGGCAAAGCATTGAAATTACAAGAGGAGAAAAACAGATGGGAAGTGGAAAGAGTTGAATTGATGACCCAGATTTTGAATTTATAAAAAGATCAGAATGATGAAAAGGAAATTACGGAAGAGATGATGAGTCAAAATCCTATTGACACAGATTTATCTCTTGTGAACATTGAAAAATCATTAAGTGAATTTTCTGTAGATGATCTTTTAGTTCCTATGTCATAGGGAAGTTTGAAGGATGTGGAAATCAAAGAATTAAAGGAAAAAAATGAGAAGATTAAATCAGAATTTGCTAGAATCATTGAAGAGATGAATAAAACATTAAGTATTGAAATCCAGTTACAGAAAAAGTGTAATGAGTTGAATGGAAGAAGTATAGGAAAAGCTGCTCTACAAGGAGCTAAACATTTAATTTGGGATACATTATCTGTGGAAATCACTAAGCTTAGACATTATTTAAATTTTATTGATGATCAAAGCGCATTAGTCAATTTAGCTACTCAAAGACTGAAGTTGGTAAATGAGACCATGGAAAAGAAGCCTCTAAATATAGCTCAAAATGATTTAAATTTTTTGAATTCTCTAACATATCAAAAGTTGCAGGACATCAGAATTAAGGACAGAGTAGCTATTTTGCTATGGGTGAAGAAATTTATTAACAAACATCAGCTCATGAAGGTGGTACAGGATAAATCAAATACAATGTCTTCACAGATAAGGGATTTCAAGCTTGCTTTCAAGGATCTATTTGAAGGTGGCCTCCCTACTTTCTAGGACGATGAAGGAAGATTATTTTCTCAGGAACATTATCACAGTTTGCTAGTACAAAATCACATGAACCATTCCAATTTTGAATATTTGGTTAAAGGGCTGGCTGGAAATATTATTGTAGAAAAACTGACAGAGGATTTCGAAGTATTGTAGAAGTTTTTAATCATTATAAGAGGATTGGCCACAGTATCTTATGAATCCTATGTGGATCTGGAGGTATCCATTAGAGAAATGACAGAATATGACACACTAAATGCGGAACAATGGAGGATTGTGGAAAGATTCGAGAAGACCAAGTATATAATTCATCCTTGAAAACAGGTGTCATGCGTCGTGGAGCTGCTCATTTAGGATACCCTACAGTCACTAAGTTAATTATAATCAAACGATGTGTTATTAGAATCGAAGCATGTAATTTTATTCCTAGTTGTTAGGGATACAGTTACAAAAAACTTTGATTAACAGATTATTCAGTTATTGATCTTCTTGGGAAGAAGTTATCCTTGTATATATTTGAATTTAGTTGATGTATTGAGGGTTGGAACCCATATGTTTTAGACTGATATTTTTGAGAACTTATGATTTTTGAATGAAATAACAAAGTCGAAATACTGGTGAATCTTCAGAGATTTCTGTGTCGTTTATGTTACAGTCTGTGCCTTATTTCCATGTGATTGTCTTCTTAGTGTTTACTTTCCATTTTGTTTTCTTCATATCTGAAACATAGTGTTTAATAGTTTCATAATTCATACTTGTTATGCTCTGGCTATTGTCTCAGATATTTCATAAATATTTCTGCTAAAGTTGATATGGAATTCATCCTATGATGCTCCATATTGATGGATTGTTCATGTTTATTTCTTATTCGCCTAAAAATCAATGAATGACTGTGACTGAATGGTTATATTTCCTTTGTTGAGATCCCGTGTATGAAAGATTTGTATTATCTTTATCTATTTGAATCCATTTCCAAATGGTATATGTGTTGTTTCAACCATCTACTTGATTTAAAATAATGATTTCATATATCTGGCCTTGTTAAATTTATATGTGAGAGATCCCTCTCTAGAAAGAAAAGCCAGTTTCTTTCTGAAGTGGTTTTTGCTGTTACCTTGAGATTACCTTCCACAACCTTTGGTATATTTTGAGTGCTAACAAATAGGCGAAGTTTCCGGGGATGAAAGTGCAAATCATCCCTGGGAGGAACAACAAAGTTTATAAACATTAAGAAAATATTTCTGTGGGCAAACAAGAATTTTTATTAGTAAAGAAGGTTGTATATTTTCCTTGGCGATTCCAGTTCTAAAATTATTTCAAGACTTCAAAAGACATCCTGGCTTTGAAAATAAATAAACGAGGTAATTCTGACACTAAAGTTTTACGAAGTTTGGAGGATCGAGAAAAATTATTTAGGAAAAAAGACAAAGAAAAAGTACATATTTCTCTGTTTGGTGCATCATCTTCTCAAAATTTTCATAGCATATTTGATAAAAAAATGGGAAATTGATATTGAAAAGGGTTTGTTGAAATCTAAATCTGAGTCTGATCTTGGAAACGTTGAGTTTAACCCTTGAAGATTAGAATCTTATTTGCTTGATTCCCTTTGGAAAGATCTTCAACAGTCTGCAAAATTTAAAGAAGCACCTATTGTTCAAAATATTCAAAATTCATCAATCCCTCCAATTCCACCTAGACCAATGGCAACTAGATTTGCTCCTTTACGTTTACCTGCTGTCTTGCATGATCTTCCTCAAAATTATTCTAAGAGAATTTCTTTATTTGATGGAGAAGGAAGCATCACAACAAATTAGCATGTAGCTGAATTTGAAGATTTTGTTGACTTGGAGGAAGTCGATTATATGGATGTTAAAATGCGGTTGTTTGTTTATCAGGGGAAGCGAAGAAATGGTTTAAATATTTGCTAGCTACATCAATCTTGACTTTTCAAGATTTCCAAAATGCATTTCTAGAAAGATGGGATGACAAACAAAGCCCTTTGCACCTTTTGTCCCAATAAAATAGTCTCAAGAAAGGAGGTTTTGAATCTGTTCATGATTTTTCAAGCAAATTTATGAAGGTTTATAATTCCATTCCAGAAGATATAAAACCTTCTATGGATGCTACTAAACTTCATTATGCTGGGGATTTTTATAATGACTTTGCTTTTTCATTAAGGGAGAGAAAATCAACAAGTCTTGCTGCTATGTTCACAGATGCTTTAGAAGTGGAAGAAAATATGATGGTGAGTGGAAAGATGAAACAAAGAGACATTGACAGGAGGAAAACAAGAGAAGAAAATACGCCTTCCACTTCTTCTTCTACAAGTGATATTAAATTTGAAATGATGTTGAAGACAATGGAGAAGTTAATGGATAGATTGACTATGGACAATAGATCATTCAATAGAGAACAAGCTGATCCTCAAATAAAAAATCCAAAATTTAGAAGGCCAAATCCTCCTATGCCTCCACAAAACAGGCAAAGAGATATGAGAAACCCAAGGAATCAAGAAGAACAACAGATTCAACCACCTTTCCCTGAGAATTATGTTGCAGATGAAGAAGATCCTGTTGAGAATGAAATTCATCTTTTTGGGGAATTAGATTCAGAGATATATCTTACTGAAGAAGAACATCACATATTTTCACAAGAAGGTGGAAATGAAGAATTTGAAAGGGAATCAGAGTAGTATCAAAGGCGTTATTTGCATGCTATGGACGATGTATAGAGGAAGATCAGATTGAGAAATAGAGAAGTTGTTATAAATAAAGGGAGGCTAAGTCCAAATCAGCCGTCCACAAGTTCATTAAATACAAAAAAAGGAAATGAAATACAAAAAGAGTCTATTGTAAATAAAGAAGTTGAAAATGAAGTACAGAAAACAAAAGGACTGAAACAAGTAGCGCCAGTAGATGTAGAGAAAGTTAATTCTACTTTTAATTTGCATAATGAACTTTCCCAAGCTAAAAATATCTGTTCCTTTTAATGAATTGTTGAGAAATAATGAGTACAGAGATACAATAACAAAGATGGTTAAACGTTAAGGAGAATTTCAATCAGACATTTTAGAGTTGACAGATGATAATCCTACTATTTCATTTGGGTCAGAAGTTGAAAGTATAGGTGATGAAGAAGTTCCTCCTTTTTATTTGAGTTTGAATGTGCATGATATGGTGGTACATAATGCAATGTTAAATTTAGGTGCATCACATAATCTAATGCCAAAAGGAGTAGTTGAAATTTTGGGACTGGAAGTGAAAAGACCTGATAAAGATTTGTATTCCTTTGATTCTAGGAGGGTGAAGTGTCTTGGATTAATTAAAGATTTGGTAGTAAATTTGAATAAATTGCCAACTAAAACAATAGTAATGGATGTGGTAGTGGCAGACATTCCACCAAAATTTGGGGTGTTGTTATCAAGGTCTTGGACTTCAAAGTTGAAGGGTAGCTTGCAAATGGACATGTCATACGCCACTATTCCTGTCCAAGATGGGAGTAGGAGGTTGTATAGTGAGAAAAGAACTCCTTATGTAGTAAGCAGTCAAGATAGACCTGATATTCATCATATATATGCTGTTGATACTGATTTGGGTTCTTCTATTTTCTTTAATGATACTATCCCGTGTGATTTGGAGTCTACGTTGCAAATGAAATATGAAAATAATGAAGAGGGAATGATATAACAAAATGCTTTGGAAAATAAACAAAAAAGAGATGGTTTATGGACTATGTATTTTGATGGATCTGTGGCAAAGGTTGGTGCTGGTGTTGGTGTATATATAATTTCTCCTATCAGCGATTTTAAAGCTTTGTCATATAATTTAACATTTGAATGCACGAATAATGTGGCTAAATATGAAGCTCTATTACTTGGGTTGCATGCATTGAAGGATTTGGGAGCACAAAGGATAAGAGTTTTAGGAGATTCAGAGCTTGTGATAAACCAAGTGAATGACAGTTATTAAACTAGACATCCCCAGATGAGAGCTTACAGAAATGAAGTATGGGATATGTTTGGTAATTATTTTACAGAACATACAATTAAGGTGATTCCAAGATATTAGAATACAGTAGCAGATTCTTTGGCGATTGCTGCTGGTAAATTCAAAACTCCAAGTGCTGGTCAAAAAGAGTATCAGGTAGATATTGTAAATAGACCATCTATACTTGATAATTCTAAATATTGGCAGGTATTTGAAGATGACATGCAGATAAAAATATTTTTGGAACTATCAAGAGAATTTGTAAACACTCATATTGATGTTGAAAACGATGACAGCGAAAATTTCCAAGAGGTTGAAGAAAACGAAGAAGAAAAGACCAGTACTGAAAAATTGAAGGGAACTTTAGGAGGAAAGGATATCATTCAATTGAAAAGCAATTTTATACCAAGAGGTTTGATTCCTTTAGAGAAAATTTTTGATCATAATGATGTTGCTAAAGATCAGAAAGTAAAAACGAATGATAATGCTATTGAAGATAGAAATATTGGTACTAAAGAGAATCCTAAGATTGTAAAACTATCTAAAAATTTGCTTGCAAAAGAAAAAGAAGAATATGCGAATTTAATGAAAAAGTATACAGATGTATTTTCTTGGAGTTATGAAGAACTTAAGGAATATGATACTTCGATAATACAACACACTATTCCAATTAAACCTGGAGAAAAGCCTTTCAGACAGAAGCTCATAAGAATAAATCCAAAATTGCTACCAGTTATTGAGAAGGAAATTAAAAAAATATTTGATGCCAAAATTATTGTGACTTTAATATTCTCAAGATGGGTTGCTAATTTAGTTCCCGTTAGAAAGAAAAATGGAGAAATAAGGCTTTGCATAGATTTCAGGAATTTGAATAAGGTCTCCATGAAAGATAATTATTCTTTGCCGAAGATGGATCATATTTTGCAGAAAGTGGTTGGAGCTGAAAGAATTTCTATGATGGATGGATTTTCTAGATATAATCAGATTAAGGTGTTACCTGAAGATCAAGAGAAACCTTCTTTCACCACGCCATAGGGCACCTTTATGTATGCAAAAATGCCTTTTGGTTTGATGAATGCAGGGGCTACCTTCCATCGTGCCATGGATATTTCTTTTGCAGGAGAAATAGGCAAATTTGTGGTAATTTATATGGATGTCATCACAGTTTATTCAAGGTCTGATAGGGAGCATATTCATCATTTGGAAAAAAAATTCATAAAATGCAGGAAATTCGGTATATCATTGAATCCAAAGAAATCAAATTTCACATTGGAAGAAGGAAAGTTGTTGGGCCACATAATCTCAAAGGATAGAATAAAGATTGATCTTGAAAGAGTCAGTGCGATTTTGAAAGTGGGAGAACCAAGAAGAAAAAAAGAAATACAATCATTCTTGGGACATGTGAATTTTTTAAGAAGGTACATTCCCAGTTTTGCTGACATATTAATGAATATCACAAATATGATGAAAAATGGTCACGAGATAAAATGGATAGCGGAGGCTAAAAAATCTTTTAAATAAATTAAACAAGCTATTTTGAAGGCTCCTATGTTGGCGAGTCCATATTTCACTAAATATTTTTTAGTATTTTCTTATGCTTCAGAACATACTATTGTTGCAGTTTTGTTACAGAAAAATAATGAGAATATGGAGCAACCCATAGCCTTTTTCAATAAGATGTTGAGAGATGGAGAGTTAAAATATGATATTATGGAGAAGAAAGCATATGCTTTGGTTAAAGCATTGAAATATTTTAGGGTGTATATTCTTCACTCACATATAATTGCTCTTGTTCCAACTGCTGCAGTAAAAGGGATTCTCACACAACCTGACCCAAAAGGAAGACGGTAAAAATGAATAGCTACATTACTGAAGTATGACATACAAATTAGACCTACTAAGTTAATTAAAGGTCAGGGATTGGAAAAAATGTTGACATATTCAAACTGTGAATCTTTATAGCTCAATTTTGTATCTAGTCAATTTCATCAGTTGGATACAGGGGTGGAGGTAATGATTGACTTCACTACATCCCCATGGTATTCTGATATTTTTCATGTTCTTCAAAATTTACAAGCTCCTATAGGATTGAGTAAAACAAGAGAAAGATCAGTAAAGTTGAAAGCTGCTAAGTTTTGTGTTACTTAATTTCCTTTTAGAAAATGAAAGGATCCTGGAGGTGTGTTACTTAATTTCCTTTTAGAAAATGAAGCCCAACATACAACAAAATAATTTCATAAAGGAGATTGTGGAGGACATCATTCTTAGAAGGTGACGACAAACAAAATTTTGAGAGCAGGTTTCTATTAGCCGACATTGTTTTTAGATGTGTACAAAGAAACTAGCATATGTCATCAATGTTATATTTTTTACGGTAAAAGAAAGGTAATTCCCCTTCCTCTTAAACCAATAACAGTAGAAGCCCCTTTTCAGCAGTGGGGTTTTGATTTCATTGGAGAGATAAACCCGAATTATTTAGGACAACATAAATGGATTCTAACAACCACAGATTATTTCACAAAATGGATCGAAGCAATTCCTACTAAGAGAGCAACTGAGACAGTAATTATGGGTTTTCTTGAAGATAATATATTAGCAAGGTTTGGGTGCCCCAGAAGAATACTGACTGATAATGAAGCAGCTTTTAAATCCAAGAAGATGATTAATTTTTCTCATAAATATCATATCAGCTTAAATCATTCAACTGCTTATTATCCATATGGAAATGGATTGGCCAAGTCTTCTAATAAAATCCTGGTAAGGATTATCAAGAAGTTGCTAAAAGACAACAAGAGATCTTGGCACACCAAACTTAAGTATGCTTTATGGCCTGACAGGATTAGTACTAAAAGAGTGATTGGAATGTCTCCTTTTCAATTGGTATATGGAACCAAAGTTATTTTTCTAGCATCATTGGGTGTTCCAGTTATGAGATATTTTCAGGAGCAAGAGGAAGAACCAAACCACATGCAGAGAAGGATAAACCAAATCATTGAATTAGAAGAGAAAAGGAATAAAGCCTATGATAAAGTGTAGACACACCAGGAAAAAATGAAAAATACTTTTGATCAAAGGGTGAAAGAAGAACAGTTCCAAATTGATGAACTGGTGTTAAAATGGGATGCTCCTAAAGAAGATAAACATGGAAAATTTGATCACATGTGGGTAGGTCCTTATGTTATTGCAGGTCACAAACGGGAAAATGAATTTCTTTTGGAATATTCGAATGAGGTTTCTTTGGAGAGTAACCCTGTCAATGGAATATTTTTGAAGCATTACCAATCCTAAGGTGGAAGGTAAAATTTGTACCATAGTTTGTAAATATTTGTTTTCTTGAAACCAATACAGATGGTGAACCGAATATTTTTCGAAGCCCGGAGTGAAGGCCCTAAGATTTAGGAGGTAAACTAATTTTCTTTATTTTAAGAAGAAATATATCAGATAAAAAGTAAAATTTTTGGAAGTTTAGATACAAAGATTAGAGACAGGCACCTGGTCTACGAGTTCTTTGATACCTCACAGGGAGGATATCATCCCCAGTTGGAGCTAGTTGTTAACACCTCTACGTTGAACAGTTGAGGAAGAGGTATGATTGAGGAAGATAAAAGGATACATAAATTTGAAAGGTTTAAATAGTTTTGATTCCATTATTAAATTGCGCATAATGGTTAATTTGGCATGCAATCCGAAGGTGTAAAGCAATTGGGGTGAAATATACGGTTTAAAATGGATCCGCTAGGTAAAGATGTGCAGGAGATAAGTTATGTGGAGAAGTGGATGTGGTTAACAAAGCTTAAATATCAACGGTTATGGAATAAAGAAAACAAAATCTATGGTGGAGGGACAGTCCGTTGAATAAAGATGCACACTTGAAAAATTAAAAAGGCTAGCGGAATGTGTACAGCCAATCTCAATCCAACGGTTTAAGCAAAAAGTGAAAACTCATCGACGGTAATTATTGGTTCCGGAGGGTAAAGTTACGAGATGGCTAAAAGGGAAAGGTGGTAGTGGAATGTAAACCATGTTCCACGTGGCAAATTGAAGTGAATTCCGTGGAGAAAAGTAGTTTGGGAAAAACCACTTGATGAGGGATCCGAAAAGGACCGTCGTATAAAGGTAAATTTGACTTGGTTTAAAAAATCATTTCATTTGTGTGCTACGGGCGAAAGGGAGGAGACAGTCTGCCATCTTTCCCAAGTCAACTTTTACATGTTTACAATCACAGGTAAGCCTTAAAACACTTAAAATTGGTTCAAAGAGTTGCTGCCATTGTTTGTTATGGAAAGGGAACAGAGTTTAGGATTTTTATGTAGGGTTTTGGATGAAAGGGAGGAATTTATTGTTGATATGGAAAGAAACGTATGTGACCCTATTTTATCAGTTGGAAATGCATCAATCTCGAAGGAGTGGTTGTGGCAGTGTAATTTGCAGGGAAATGATGTTTTGAATATCTATAGTTCTTTTTCATATTATTTTTCTATTGAGCAAACCTTACCATTTCTTGAATTTGTTGAATGGTGTGCAAATATTTATTCCCCCTCTAAAAGAGTTGTCATGAGTCATACCACGTCCAAAATACTTTGTAAGGTTGATGCAAAATCCGTTCACGGAATACTGAACCTGCGTGATAATTTCCCTGATAATGGTGAGTCTTTGAATGAGTCGATATTAGTTGAAATGTATAAAAGTTGTAAAAGCGAAGTTAGATGCCAATTTCTATCCAGTATTCTGAAAGATGGTTAGTCATTAAAAGGACTTTTTCTTCCATATAATGTTAATATTTTCAAAAAAGAGGTACAGATGTTTATGTCTTTAGTCAGCCAAATTTTAGGTTTAGATGATAATATTCATATCAGTGAAGTCGTTTTAGGTTTCTTATTGAGAATAAGTTGAATTGAGCCCGATTCCCATTTAATCCATTGTTTCAATTTGGATGAGTATTTGGATGAATTTATCCATGTCCAATTGGTCGAATTTCCCAAAGTCGGGTTTTTAAAATATCAGTCATACCTACTAAATATGATGCTTTGTTCAAATGTGTCGGAATTGCAATTCATGTCCACCATTTTCTCTCCACATCTTCCAAAACAAATCAATATGTTTGAGTTTGTAAATATAATTATGGCCGAGATGTATAAGTTGTTGTTTGATTATGTATTACCAAGGGTGTTAGAAGAAATGAAACTCATGCTACAATCTTCCTCAGAGGACAGAATAGGAGACTGGTTCTTATATAAATATTTTACTATTTTGAGGGTGTATGGATTCACTGGGGAACCATACAAGCTACCTGTTTTTCTGAATCCAAGATTATTTGCACTTGAGTTTATGAGGCAAAGACTATGTGCAGAAGAAGAGCATTTCAGGGCATTCAGAAAATCTTCAAATGTTAAGTTTCCTCTTAAAGTTGGTCTGTTTATTTTCAAAAACAAAAGTGCCCTGTTGGTTATAGAAAAGTTATTAGAAGTTATGGATTTCCAAAAGGAGCAAAGAATTAATTACGATCCACATCACCTAATTTCTCAGAGAAAGCAGTCAAACAAAAATAAACGATTTGATCATCAAGTTGTCGAAGGTTTAGATAAAATAACCAATTTGTCTCATTTTGAAGAAAGTTCAGGAATTGATGAGGGTAGGAGAAATGAGTCGATTGCAGCAGTTCAAGCGCCTAATAATCCTATCATTTTCAGTAAGAGGAGTCTTTTTGAGACTGAGAGTATGGATGTGGATGAAAACATTTCATATAAAAATATCAAAACATACTCTCAGGATGATCAAGTTTCAGAAGAAATAATTTCAGAGGATTCAAAGAAAATGGTTTTGTTCCGGAAGAAATCTGTACAGATACATCAGTATTCCTTTGGAGGAGAAGGGAGTGCAGAGCCCAGTTCATGTTTCAAATCTAGAGCTGATTTAGCGTCAAGTTATGCTGAAAAACAAATGCAGTCATCAGAGGAAGCAATAAATTTGATTCTTCAAGTTAGAAGTCTAATGAATCAAAAGACATCATTGATTTCTACTCGAGATGTGGAGAGGAATACCTTGAAGTTTGCTATGGTTAATGATAAAAAAGTATCTGAGATGGAAGTGAAGTTAGATAAAATTAGTGTTCTTGATAAGATACAGCTCCATAAGAAGACGTGAGATGTTATCTATTCCGGTTTATTACATGCTATTATGAAAGTTAAAAAATAGCAGGTCCTTGTAGATAAAACGAAAGTCCAATTGAAGCATGAGAAAGTAGAAAATAAAGCAAATCTGATCCAGATTAAGAAGTTACAAGGGGATGTTATAAGCTTAGGAAGCAGACCAGGAAATCTACAGGCAACCAAAAAGATTTTAGAAGAAAAGGACAATACCATCCAGGTATTGAAAAAGAAGCTTAAAATCCCAAATACTGAACATGCTCAGTCCCCAGAATTATTTACATTGCAGGAAGAAAAAGATAAAGTTTATCAAGAGATGATGGATTACAAAGGCAAAGAATTGAAATTACAAGAGGAGAAAAACAGATGGGAAGTGGAAAGAGTTGAATTGATAACCCATATTTCGAATTTAAAAAAAATCAGAATGATGAAAATGAAATTATGGAAGAGTTGATGAGTCAAACTCCTGTTGACACAGATTTATCTCTTGTGAGCATTGAAAAACCGTTAAGTGAATTTTATGTAGATGATCTGTTAGTTCCTATGTCACAGGTAAGTTTGAAGGATGTGGAAATCAAAGAATTAAAGGAATAAAATGAGAAGATTAAATCAGAATTGGCTAGAATCATTGAAGAGAAGAATAAAACATTAAATGATAAAAGCCAGTTATAGAAAAAGTCTAATCAGTTGAAGGAAAGAAGTATATGAAAAGCTCCTCTACAAGGAGCTAAAAATTTAATTTGGGATACATTATCTGTGGAAATTACTAAGTTTAGACACTATTTAAATTTTATTGATGACCAAAGCGCATTAGTCAATTTAGCTACTCAAAGACTGAAGTTGGCAAATGACACCATGAAAAAGAAGCCTCTAAATACAACTCATAATGCTTAAAATTTTTTAAATTCTCTTATCAAAAGTTGCAGGACGTCGGAATTAAATACAGAGTAGCTATTGTGCTATGGGCGAAGAAATTTATTAATAAACATCATCTCATGAAGGTGGTACAAGATAAAGCAAATACAATGTCTTCACATATAAGGGATTTCAAGCTTGCTTTCAAGGATCTATTTGAAGATGGCCTCCCTGCTTTCTGGGATGTTGAAGGAAGATTATTTTCTCAGGAACATTATCACAGTTTGCTAGTACAAAATCGCATGGACCGTTCCAAGTTTGAAGATTTGGTTAAAGGGATGACTAGAAAGATCATTGTAGAAAAATTGACAGAGGATTTTGAAGTATTGCAGAAGTTTTTAATCATTAGAAGAGGATTTCCCACAGTATCTTATGAAGCCTATGTGGATCTGGAGGTATCCATTAGAGAAATGACAAAATATGACACACCAAATGTGGAACAATGGAGGATCGTGGAAAGATTCAGGAAGACCAAGTATATACTTCATCCTTGAAAACAGGTGTCGTGCGTCGTGGAGCTGGTCATTTAGGATACCCTGCAGTCACTAAGTTGATTATAATCAAATGATCTATTATTAGAATTGAAGCATGTAATTTTATTCCTAGTTATTAAAGATACAGTTACAAAAAACTTTGATTAACAGATTATTTAGTTATTGATCTTCTTGGGAAGAAGTTATCCTTGTATATATTTGAATTTATTTGATGTATTGGGGGTTGGAACCCATATGTTTTAGAATGATATTTTTGAGAACTTATGATTTTTGAATGAAATAAAAAAGCTGAAATACTGGTGAATCTTCAAAGATTCCTGTGTCATTTATGTTACAGTCTATGCCTTCTTTCCATGTGATTATCTTCTTAGTGTTTACTTTCCATTTTGTTTTCTTCATATCTAAAATGTAGTGTTGAATAGTTTCAGAATTCATACTTGTTATGCTCTGGCTATTGTCTTAGATATTTCACAAATATTTCTGCTAAAGTTGATATGGAATTCATCCTGTGATGCTCCATATTGATGGATTGTTCATGTTTCTCTCTTATTTGCCTAAAAATCAATGAATGACTGTGACTGAATGGTTATCTTTCCTTTGTTGAGATCCCGTGTATGAAATATTTGGACTATATTTATCTATTTGACTCCATTTACCAATGGTATATGTGTTGTTTCAACCATCTACTTGATTTAAAATACTGATTTCATATATCTGGCCTTGTTAAATTTATATGTGAGAGATCCCTCTCTAGAAAGAAAAGCCAGTTTCTTTCTGAAGTGGTTTTTGCTGTTACCTTGAGATTACCTTACACAACTTTGGTATATTTTGAGTGCTAAAAAACAGGCATCGTTGCAGAGGATGAAAGTGCAAATCAGCCCTGGGAGGAACGACAAAGTTTATAAAGATTAAGAAAAGATTTCTATGGGCAAACAAGAATTTTTGTTAGTAAAGAAGATTGTATATTTTCCCTGGCGATTCCAGTTCTAAAATTATTGCAAGATTTCAAAAGACATCTTGGATTCGAAAAGACATACGTGAGATAATTCTAACACTGAAGTTTTATGAAGTTTGGAGGATCCAAAAAAAATTATTTAAGAAAAAAGACAAAGAAAAAGTACATATTTCTCTATTTGGTGCATCATCTTCTCAAAATTTTCATAGCATCTTTGATAAAAAATGGGAAATTGATATTGAAAAGGGTTTGTTGAAATCTAAATCTGAGTCTAATATTGAAAATGTTGAGTTTAACACTCGAAGATTAGAATCTTATTTGCTTGATTCCCTTTGGATATATCTTCAACAATCTACAAAAGTTGAAGAAGCACCTATTGTTCAAAATATTCAAAATTCATCAGTCCCTCCAATTCCACCAAGACCAATGGAAGCCATATTTGCTCCTTTACGTTTACCTGCTGTCTTGCATGATCTTCCTCAAAATTATTCTCAGAGAATTTCTTTATTTGATGGAGAAGGAAGCATCACAGCAAAGAAGCATGTAGCTAAATTTGAAGATTTTGTTGACTTGGAGGAAGTTGATTATATGGATGTTAAAATGCGGTTGTTTGCTCAAAATTTATCAGGGGAAGCGAAGAAATGGTTTAAAGATTTTCCAGCTACATCAATCTTGACTTTTCAATCTTTCCAAAATGCATTTCTAGAAAGATGGGATGGCAAACAAAGCCCTTTGCAGCTTTTGTCCCAATATAATAGTCTCAAGAAAGGAGGTTTTGAATCTGTTCATGATTTTTCAAGCAAATTTATGAAGGTTTATAATTCCATTCCAGAAGATATAAAACCTTCTGCGGCTGCTACTAAACTTCATTATGCTGGGGATTTTGATAATGACTTTGCTTTTTCATTAAGGGAGAGAAAATCAACAAGTCTTGCTGCTATGTTCATAGATGCTTTATAAGTGGAAGCAAATATGATGGCGAGTGGAAAGATGAAACAAAGAGACATTGACAGGAGGAAAACAAGAGAAGAAAATATGCCTTCCACTTCTTCTTCTACAATTGATATTAAATTTGAAATGATGTTGAAGACAGTGGAGAAGTTAATGGATAGATTGACTATGGACAATAGATCATTCAATAGAGAACAAACTGATCCTCAAATTAGAAATCCGAATTTTAGAAGGCCAAATCCTCCTATGCCTCCACAAAACATGCAAAGAGATATGAGAAACCCAAGGAATCAAGAAGAACAACAGATTCGACCACCTTTCCCTAAGAATTATGTTGCAGATGAAAAAGTTCCTATTGAGAATGAAATTCATCCTTTTGGGGAATTAGATTCAGAGATATATCTTACTGAAGACGGACATCACATGTTTGCACAAGAAGATGGAAATGAAGAATTTGAAATGGAATCAAAGCAGTATCAGAGGGGTTATTTGCATGCTATGGATGATGTACAGAGGAAGATCAGATTGAGAAATAGATAAGTCATTATAAATAAAGGGAGGCTAAGTCCAAATCAGACTTCCATAAGGGAAGTATGTAGTAGAGATCCTGAAGAGGTTTGGGATGATGGACTGCAAGGCCATGACCACACCTATGGCATTGAACCTGAAGCTATTGAGTGATGCTTCATCAGAAGCGGTTGATGCTATGATGTATCGTCAGATGATTGGGTCCTTGGTGTACCTGATGAACACGAGACCAACTATTTTCTTTGCTATGAACACCTTGAGCCAGTTCCTGACAGATCCGAGACATGTTCACTTGATTGCTGCAAAGGATATTCTGAGGTACTTAAGGGGTACAGTTGATTATGGGCTCAAGTATGAGGTGAATCAGAATATTAACCTGGAGGTTTATGTTGATTCAAATTCGGAAGGCAATGCCATCGATAGGTAGAGCACTTTAGGGTGTTGCTTCAGTATGGGATCAGTTGTGATCTCTTGGTTTAGCAGGAAGCAATCCTGTGTGGCACTGAGTACAACTGAAGTAGAGTATGTCACAGCTTGTTCAACTAGTTGTGAGGTAGTATGGCTGAGGAAGCTACTGTCTGATTTATTTGATCTCTAGTTGGATGCTACTTTTATACATTGTGACAACCAGAGTTGTGTGAAGTTGTCGGAGAACCCGGTGTTCCATGACAAGTCGAAGCATGTCGAGATCAAGTATCACTATATCAAGGATATGGTGCATAGGGGAGCAGTGAAGCTCCAGTATGTTGCGACGGACGAACATATAGCTGATGTATTGACAAAGCCATTAGATAGAGTAAAGTTTGAGTACTTCAGGGAGAAGCTTGGTGTTCTCCGAATCGAGGTTCCCTCCAAAGGGAAGTGATGAGTCCGTGAGCCATTCTGACATGGTAAGAGGATTGGTTCCTTCCATGATCAAATGCAAGGGCTGAACCGTTCTTTCATGGTGAGAGGATTGGTTCCTTCCATGTCAGATGTGAGTGCTGAGCCATTCTGATGTGACTATAGGATTGGTTCCTACATGATCAGATATAAGCACTCAATGCCATTCTTGGAATGGAGGCACCTGGTTAGTTACCAGGAAAGCTTAGTCTGGGACTGAGGGCCATTCTAATGTGATTGTAGGATTGGTTGCTACATGATCAAATGTGAGTGCAGAGCCTTTCTAACATTGGTTGTCATATGTAAGTGAAAAGCCCTTTCGGCATGGAGTTTTGGATCCTCGCATGGTCGAATATAAGTGCTAAGCCTTTCTGACATTAGTTTTCAGATATGAGTGTTGATCCTTTTTGACATTGGTTGTCATATGTAAGTGCAGAGCCTTTTGGCATGGAAGATTGGTTCTTCGCATGGTCGAATGTAAGTGCTGAGCCTTTCTGACATTGGTTGTTAGATGTGAGTGCTAGGCCTTTCTGACAGGGTTGTGGGATGTGTTCCCACATGGTTAGATGTGAGTGTTGGGCATGCCTTTCTAATATGATTATAGGATTGGTTCCTACATGATTAGATATAAGTGTTGGGCGGGCCATTATGACTTAGGGTCAGATATAAGTGTTGGAAGAAGACCTACTTGGAGGCTAGGCCTACAACCAGCATGAAAAAGGGCTGGCTCTATAGAACTTCCTATGATGAGAAGAATCAAGAGATAGCACCCGTAATGATGATCCAATAGAGATGTTCCAGAACTAGAGATGATCTAGATCGAGTGATGATCCAGATCCAGTGATGATGATCCAGATCGAGTGATGATCCAGATCCAGATGAAGATGACTTGAAGATGAAGATGACTTGAAGATGAAGATGACTTGAAGATGACAAGGACTCGAGGATGATCCAGATGATACCGAGAAGAAGATTTGTGCTGATAAATTGTGTCGAGAGAATACCTTCCTAGTTAAGAGGGAGTGTTGATGTAATTGTAACTTTGGAATGTATTCACATGTATTTATTATGTATTGTACCCCGATGTTTATTCTGGGAAGTGTTTGTAATGTAATTGAGTCATGTCATGCCCCGATGTTCGGATTGGGAGTTTCTATAATGTAAACAAGTCATGTCAAGTCAATGTGGGTAACCCTCCTATTATTCAAGGGTTAAAGTTCCCGCAGTTCCGGGGCCCTAGGGTTGTTAGACTCACCTAGTGAATTTGTCCCTAGTGAGTTATTCTCAAGTTAGGAATTAGTATAAATAGAGAGTGAGTCTCTCTATTTATCACACACTCACTTACACTCAGTTGTAGCGCATAGCTGAGGGAGAAGAAGTTGTTGGGGCTAGAAAGAAAGAGGCTACTGATGTCGGTAGATCATCTTACTATTTTGGGTTTTAATTTTGGTGCTGATTCTATCTTTGAGGAAGTTTCGGGGTTTTCTCCATTTATGGTTTCCTCGAGGAAAAACACCGTGTTCATTGTCTCTTGTGTTTGATCATTGTGCTTGTTATTCTCTTAGTTAAAGATCCTAATAAAATGCTAGCTTAATGTTAAAAATCTAACATGCACCCTTTGCGGACTGTATGGACACTATTCTCACCACTGCCAAGACTTGTCCAAGTTCCGAATGGCTTTATCCAACCTTCAACAACATTCCCTTGAATCTGAGATCACCCTGATCGAAGAAGTTCACCCCAAACCTCCTTCTTTGGACACCATGTCCATTTACATGATGTCCAGTTCTACTGACCCTCTTGTCTCCACCACCAACGATGGTCCATCAGACCTGTCTCTTCGTTGCTTCTGCAATGAGAAGGAGATAATAGAAGCCTTAATTGCCCCAGAATACCCATGGGATGACATGCACCATCGCTCATTCTTCCTCCCCGAAGAAATTATGTCATAGTCAGACCAGTTTTCCATGGAAACCAAATATTTCATTCATGGGAAATTCGACTGGTTCAAAAACCCCATTCTAGCACCAGACGCCTTCAAGGAAGGGACCATGGCTAACATCTCTCCAACCATCAAAATCAACATCTCAACCAATCCCGATGTTGTTAAAGAAATCATGCTGGGGTCATCCTGCTCCCTGGAGGAAGTCACTGCCTTTAAAGAATCCTGCTCCCTGGAGAAAGTCGCTGGTTTTCGAAACTCGAAATATCGGGAATCCAACAAATTATTTCAGCAAAAACCTGAGTCTCATGTTTCCGATATCCCAAATATCGGAAATCAAAAATCAGGGATACCCCAAATAACCTTAACAAAAACTGGAATTTCCAGTTTCCGATACCAAATCGGAAATCATAAATATAAAATCGACAATCTTTAAATAACTCAATGCGTTCTAATTGAAAAAAAAATCAATGATATAATTCACCTCTTTCTTTCCTATTCCTCAAAATACATATAAAATATTCAAATTTTGTGTATAACATATGCGAATGCATTTAATTCCCTCATATATTATATTTGCACAATATATACTAAAAGAAAATGGAATCCTTTAAATTTATTTATATTTTAGGTATAATTTTTATTAAATCTAATTAAAAAAAAATAGATTTCAAAATACTTTGTAGTGACAACTAAGATTTTCTAGTAATTTCCAAATTGCAGCGACAACAAAAATTTTCCATAAGTTATTTCATGCTTGTTTGAATACTTCGGTTGTTGAAATATAAGCCCTATATTAGGAAGCAACTCGAGCCTAACCCAGTAATTTCCAAACTGCAGCGACAACAATGATTTTCTAGAAGTTATTTTGTGATTGTTTGAATACTTCGGCTGTCAATAATGTGGATTTATAATGTTGATTCATTTCTCCGATTTCCAATATTTCAGATCCTGGATATCAGGAATATCATTTTTTTATTTTAATAATGTTCATTTGTCTAAATTCTGACTTTTTCTTTTCCATATTAGAAACCAAGAGATCTCACATGCTTTTTGACTGAATGATTGTTTCCCGATTTGCGATTAGCTTACTATAAGTCACAAGTGTTAATAATAAGTTTTAGTTGTTTGTTTTATTTTACTTATTTATTTGTCATAATTTAATCAATTTGAATAATACATTTTTCTCATCTTTACTGTATATTAAAAAAATATTGATATTAAATCTTAAATTTTAAAATATAAAACATTCAATTAAACCACATTCATGAAAAAAAATAGCTTATAAGATTTGCTGTGAGTTCCAAGAATTGAGTAATTGTGGAAGTGTGTTGTGGGATCGAACCATAAATAGAATCGTTGCTACCTATTACCTGAACCTTGTGTATAGATGTTTGTATGCAGAATGTAGGGCTGACCAGAAACATTTCCTAAAAATTTCATATCAACTTCCTTATGCCTGTCACCTGTTGGAGATATTTGCAGACTATTTTAATATTTTCCCTAATTGTTAGCAGACAACCATGACTAGAAAAAATGAAGGATCTGATGAATAATATTATGTCACCTGTCGAAGATAACTGCATACTATTTCAATGTTTTCCCTACTTGTTAGCAAACAATCATGACTGTAATAAAATCAAGGATCTGATGAATAATATTATGGGTTCTAAATTATACAATTTTTTCTCACATAGAATGTTGTAACCGTTCAGGTGAATTTCCCAACACCAGTTTCATAAACATATGGATACTTCCAAACAAAAACTCCATCATGGATTGAAATGTCGAGCCTAATTAGAAAGTACCAAATTATTATCCATTCTTCATATTATATTATCACAAAAACATAAAGCAAATTATTATCCATTCTTCTTAGTATGTTATTACAAAAATATAAAACAATTTTTTTGTGATTTGAAATTAATTATTTAAAAATGGATAAAATGTTCATTCAAAATCTAATTATTTGTGATTTGAAGTTGCAATTATTTCTTTAAAGATAGGATAAAGTGTTCACTGAAAAATTCATTACGGAATTGCAATTAAAAAAAAAAACAATGACAAAAATCAATAAAATAAGAATATCGAAAGCATTATTGAGAGAAAGTTGCATATCCTAGCCATTGTTGAATCTATTGACATTGTTATAGCCCCATGTTACATCGATATCATTGTAAAAGTTGCCATAAACGGTGGGAATTGTAGCCGTAGTTTCCATGTTACATTTAAATTAAGAAATTTATTTAAAAATGTATTTGAGTTCAAATGTAATTTATTCAAATGCTTTGTGCAAATGGAGGAGGCATGGAATTTGATGGTCTGTTAGAAAGTTGTTTAATTAGCTTAAACGTTCACTGATTTTTCCTTGTCTTTTTATTTTTTTACAAATTTTTTATTGAATTTAGTAAAAAAAATTAGATTTCGAAGAATAGTGTTTAAATTTATTTAATTTGGATGGTAGGAAAGCTTTAAATCTATTTATATTTTAGGTATATTTTTTATTAAATTTAATAAAAAAAATCATATTTCAAAATATTTTGCAGCGACAACAGAGATCTGCTAGTAATTTCTAAATTGCAGCGACAACAGAGATTTTCCAAAATTTATTTTATGATTGTTTGAATACTTAGGCTGTCAAAATATATGCCCTAGATTAGGAAGCAACTCGAACCTAACCCAGTAATTTCCAAATTGCAACGACAACATAGATTTGCTTGAATTTATTTTGTGCTTGTTTGAATACTTCAGCTATCAAAATGATAACAAAAGCGACCTATCAACGATAGATTTGATGGAACTGAAAGGGAGGCATCACTTCAGAGTGGTGGGCTCCTTTTTCGTTTTGGACATTACCAAAATCGGGTTTAGAGATGTGGATTTCAGGTGGGGAAGAGAACCCTACAGAGAGGATGCAAAAGGTTGGGTGGGAGTAGTGCCTGCCTGATAAGCTTCTTCATCCTGCTTCCCAATACAAGGGATGTGGAGGGAATAATGTTTCCTATTTTCTTGTCCCCTTCTTCCATGCAAATATTCCAAGCATAAATCAATAATGCGGTTGAGAACACTACTCCTTATCCACCATGTTCCCATCTCTGAAAAAGTGTTTGTTGATGCTCATATATTCGATTGGCCTCCAAGGGGTTCCGATGGAACAATTGACACAAGTCATGCCCCAAAATATGGGTTTTACAAATCAGATTTGTAAAATGTTTGTGTCTGTGTTAGCTTGCTACTTTTATGTTTGCTTGTAGCTATTCAAGTTCTCTTATATTATGTTTGACTTGAATGGTTTGTGTTGGCTTATTGTTTAAGCCTATTTCTATTCCAGAATTTTTAGGTAGGTTTGGTTGATGAAGTAAGATGTTTTGTTTTGGATCTACAACTATTGATGATATGTATCCTAATGAGTGTGTTATGTTTGTAGAATTTGAAACTAATTTATTAATTGTATCTTTATCTTAGAAGGTTTATGTTTAAAAAGGTATAATACAAATAAAATAAGTAGGGGTGCATCCATGAAGGTGGGTAACAATTTTTGGAAACGAATTTTTAGCGAAATACAAAAAGCGCACCCTCGATCGAGGGTTTAGCAAGCGCTTGATCGAGGTTCTTTTAAACCCTCGATCGAGCTCTTGTTAATCCCTCGATCGAGGTTTCAATAACTCGATCAAGGGTTAGATAAACCCTCGATCGAGGTAGTGACCTTGATCGAGCTACGGACCTTGATCGAGCTTCATACCTCGATCGAGCTTCCTGTTTTTAAAAAAATATAAAAAGGGCTGCGCGCACCCGCGACCACAATCCAATCTGCTACAAAATCCCTCGATCGAGCCGTTACCTCGACCAAGTGCCTATGTCCCCGAACACGTCCCCCATGCAGCTGCGCCCCTGGAGACTTCGACCGACCGACCACGCAAGCCACACCCCCTTTCACCAGAATGTCGGAGGAGAGAGGTAACCCTCAAAGCTTGTTTTTAAAAATAAAAATGAAATTTTAATTTTTTAATTAAGTTTTAAAATGTTAGGTTAAAAGTGAAAAAAAATCATTATTATAGATGTTTTTATTTTTTTATTTTTTGCCTAGTATGTTTGCAATGTGTGCCGGCAAGCAGAAATGCTTCCGGTAGCATTTAAAATATTTATAAAATTGAAATTTGATTTTTATTTAATATTTAAATTTTTGTTTAATATATATTTTGTAAACCGGTAGCGTTTATGCTGCCAGTTTAATTTTTAAATGAGAGCCTGGCAAGTATAAATGTTGCTCGAATTTTTTCAATCCCCCCAGAATACACGGAGGATTGAAAAAAAATCCAAACCCTAGACGTTAAACAATCATGAACCTTAAACCAACGTAGGCATCTATCTAAACAACGCATATATTTTGCTTTAACTATTTTGATCATATATATTCAAATTTAA
>LPNX010290703.1:150906-163861 GCA_001517045.1 Pseudotsuga menziesii
ATAATAACAAATTAAAAAATTAATAAAAATCCATAATTTAAAAATAATATTTTATTTTTGATATTTTGCAGAAAAGATATGTAGATTTATATTCAACATTTTGAAAATGATAAAGTATAAATTTAGAATATTTTAAAATAATAGTAAACATATTACTAATAAAATATATAAATTTATACATTAAATTATGGAAAACTGGAATTGTAATTTAATTTTTTTTAAATAGATGAAATTTTTACATAATTATAATTTTAACAATTAGTTTACAATTATAAATATCTATAGGAATTAGTTTAAAATCCCAAGTATTTTTAACTTATTTCCACCTTGTCGAAAACTCACAAAGCATTCCCTATAACCCAAAAAACCTTTAGTGACTAGAATTCAACTCGTATTTTAAGAAGCTTCACCCAAATAAGTACCACATCTCCATAATCTCAAATTGAACAAGAAATAAATGAGTACTCAACATTATGAAAATAAATCATAACCCCGATCACACCAAATATTCGATAGTTTTCTTCACACCACCTTCAAAGCAAAAACAAAAAACTCGTCAATCCATTTTGTTTTGTAAACTTTTTGGTGGTTTTTTGAGTAAGAGTTTTTTACTCGTATCCATATATGGAGTTACTTGTACATTGATTTATTTACAAAAAATCATTTACTATGCCTTATTTCATGCAGATGCATCTCTACAGCGGGGATCTTCGGTTCGCTGAAGGAAGAGCACTAGCGGATCTACGGCCATTCCTCGCCCCGGAGGTCGACGAAGGACTCGTAAGTATACAATTGTACATGATGTACTCTTTGTTGTTAGTTACATCAAATTAAATTTTTTCACATGTGCATATTTAATCATAAACTTGTATGTCCGTATTTTCACAGGTTCGCCTAGGCGTTCTATGCCGACATACGCTCTTGCTGGGGAGATGAGCGGAAGCCATTCTGGTAGCCTCTCTGTGCATGTGAGTGACGAGGATCAGGATACTGTTGGTGTCAGTGGGGAGGTTCCCAACGAGACAGGTACATTAAATTCATATATATATTTCTTTCAGTTATCAGTACCTTTAATTTATGTTTTCATCTAACATTAAATGGTATCAGTACAAACATTTGTGTTTTCATCTAATTTTTAGATGTTACACAAAATGGCGTCGACCCTCCCGAGGAAGCACCATGGGAGGATGATATTACACGTATCACACTACAAGAAATTACCATGCAGCCTGCATGTTTGCCGGAAAACATAAATACCATTCCTAAGAACTCTCCCTCAGCACGTTCGATGGAGATGATGTTAGAGGCAGTAGACAGTCTACTGAAGGCCTACAAGTCCATCGAACCATTGAGTTCTCTTTGGGCCTCTGCATGTTAGAGAAGAATTTCCGCTTTGAAGGGTCCTGATGACTGGGCTGCAGTGAGAGATGCAATAGTTGGCCTCGGATGTGAAGGGGGCATTATTTGATATCCCTTCTGATCGCGCCCCTGGTCAACCACTTAGACTCAAGGAGTTTAAGCTAGAGGATACAACGCCTTATGTATATGACAGGTTCATTGGAGCATGGGGCATGTTTCCCCACCATGACCAGGTGTCATTATACTTTACAAAACATATCTATGCAGAGTTTGTCCTAGATATGCACCTAGATTACACTAGCACACCATCGAGCTTCTATGGTGCTGGTGGGGGATGCAGTCATGCATGTCCTAGGGCTACGAGAGACCCTGCAGCTCAACCAGAGCCAGATCCATTGGTAGGTCACCCTTCTAGGACCATGCTTAGGTTCAATGATGTAGCTACGTCATCTTAGCTAGCGACTGAGGAGCGTGGTGCATTGGCAGAGGAGACACTCATGAGAATGCATTCTGGCATGATGGTTATGCACGCAGAGAGATGCATAGCACCCACTGCACCTGTAGAGCCTGAGTTACAGTGGGTGGACAATGATGTTCTCAACCTTCTTGATCACGACTCAGTGCTGCAGTATGCTATCATGGCGTGTGATGCATATTTTAGATTGCATCAGAGATGCAGGCCTCGGCCGATGGGATAGGTATATCTTTATTGTCATCATTTGATTGTCGTCATTTGATTTCTATTATTGTCAGGTATATCTTTCTTTAACTAATACTTTGCTTTGTGTTATAACTCCATGCACGAGTCTGATTTCATGGAGGTCCTGTTTGGCAGTGATGCATTTGTTCAAGCTCCTGTTGCAGTTTCGTCCGCCCACGTCGATGAGGTATGTGTTAACTGTCATCCTAAATTTGAATTTCTAAATTCAAGTCAATTGTTGAACACATAATATTTTGGTTTGTTCCAACTTGCCTCATTTATCTTGTTCATATTGTAAAGGATTGAGGCAAGGGAATTGCACATGATTCTACATAGCCTCACTCGAGCCCTACTCATGACCCGCCAATCGACGAGGTACTAGTTATCAGCTGTTTGAATTGTTTGCATATTTATGTTCAAATTATAATTTACATGTTCAAATTGTAATTCTAAAGTTCAAATTGTAATTTATTAATATAACTATTTTCATGTCATGGAAACAAACATAGACACAGGCAGCTGCAGATGAGGGCGTTGAAGCCACCGCTATGTTTACAGATGAGTGGGATGCCACTCATTGATCAGGTCTCGATGAAGGATCGTCTTGGAAGATACCCAGCCTCCCATACTTGAAAATCAACTCGAGTGAGGTGATTTCATAGATTTGTGTTTCATATAGATATTTAAGTTTTTCTCACATTCTGTACATGTAATTTAAAGATGTGTTATGTAACTGACTTGCAGAGTTCACAGTTTTAACTTCTGCAGTTCTCATACCTGGGCAATTTTCTATTTGATGTGCATGACCAAGACCAGGGGCATAGTGCAACTGGCGATAATTTCCATGATGGCCGATCTCTCGATCAATGGAGTAGGAGTGATTTGTAGACTGTTATTTGTGGATGTTATTATTTTGCACTTTATTATTTTGTAGACTATTATTTGTGGACTTTATGATTATCGATATATATATATATATATATATATATATATATATATATATGGACTATTTTTGAACATGATGGTTTGTTAAATGTTTTTATTATTTTTTGTTATAGTTTAAAGTTATTTATGTTTTACTTGATCTTAATGTTATTTTTAACGATCATTAATTTGTTTTATAGTCTTACGAAATTGTACAATTTTCCAACTTAATAAATTACATGTTTGCAAAATTGTCAATCGAACACAACTTACAATTTTTAACATAAATTACAATTATAATGTTACAAAATTTACAACTGTACAATTTAAGAGCTACTAGGTGCAAATTACAACTACAATGTAAAATTTGATTTCATATTTCAGAAGAAATTTAGATTTGCTATGTATTTCAAAAGCATGGCAACTATGCCAATGTATGAACTTATATGTCATGGCATATAACTTTAATTCATCCGACCAATGGGTTATAGGAATGCATGTCTCCATAATACAATCATGGTAAACTACTGACATCTTCCATCTCTTTGGTTCACCCCTCTTCACCTTGATTTCTATGAGATGTATCCAAGTTGCCACCACCAAATGAATGTATTGACAAGATATATATTCAGGCATGAAATCTCTGTAAATAATATAGTCACCTTGTCTTCTCAATTTTTCAAAAAAGTGGCCCATCACAACTAGGTCACCAACTTGGTATGTGAACTCTCCATCGACATAGGGCCGCACCAACCTGCTTTTTGTGTACACCGCATCAAAAGGTATGCCACAACCTCAATGATATAGAATCAATGCTCACCTGAGCATGTCTATACAATACATGTAAGAAGATGGACACCTGGTCGGAGTGATAATACTCACTTTGTATCTCTCTCTAAGGATCAAATGTGTAATTCTCGGCAAAGTCTACCACTGATAGGATTTTGCCTGGCTCAAAAACCTCACGAGAATGCTTAAATTCGAAAGCTTGCCACCTAGACCTGTGGGAGTGTTTAATGTATTTGTAAATTTGACTTTGAAACTTGTCCATGAAGTCTGAAATAGGAATATCATCCTCGAGTAAGTCGATCCTCTTACATGGAACACGTGAAGAAGATGATGGATTCATGGAGACATACTCATATCTCTTCCTCTTAACTGTGATACCTGACAATCTAGGGTGTGCTGGTTCGATTGGAAACTTCCTATGGAACAATTCCAAATCACCACATTCATGGCATCTTCTCCCACCTACACACCTTCTATTGAAAAACACATTTTCAGGATTCCTATTGCATAGTATTGTAGAAATAAAATCCCACACTGTGTGAGGAGCGAGTTCACCATCCCAATGTTTTTTGCAAAAATCCACAAATGTGTCGTAGTATAACTAGAATTCAACGTGGTATCGACAACAACAAGTGTCCCAAATCGTATTCGGCCTAATATACCATGGTTTCAACTTACTGAACATGGTAAATAAGATCTGGACACCGGGATTTTATTCTTTGAATTCCTTGAATAAAGAAACTCTTGTCATCTCCATAACATGCTTGCAATGCTCCTTATAAATGCCTCTGCTAGAACGTTGTCGCAAGACATGTTTTCGATCTGGTATAGCACGAGAATGGTTGTCCCAATACACTATCACCTTCTCTCTGATGCCCTCTTCCATCCCTTCTTTATATGCTTCTCTACATATAAGAGCCCAACAAGCAACTTCATCATTTTCATCTATATTTACCCTGAATTTAGTGTATTTGTGCAGTGTTTTTCTTGAAACGTGGAGAAACTTTGACATTGTTGCGACCATTCGATTTCTTGAAGTGCTTCATGCCACAATAGCAGGTGTAATTTCCCTACGAGCAACACTGATATCAGTTTTTCTTGACTTTCCAAATGCATATAGTGCAGTTGTTACATTCTCACATGCATTTTAATCTTTAACATCCTTAAAACCCAACAAATTTGTGGCACATTTCAATTTTTTGTGTTTTATCAATCCATGTAGGATTTGAGCTTGTGTAATCACTGATTGCTGTTCAAAGTACAACTTTATTATATTACTAACATGCTCTCTAATTGTTCGATCAGGGGTCAGGTTCCCGAACTCTTCTTGAGTGGCATCATCCAACTCTCTTAAACAATTAGCATCCATTCCAACATCATTGAAGCTCCCAATTACTCTTGACAAATCAGAGGGTGCATGATCTTGTGATGGCTGGCCAAGATCTAGCAATAAACAAATACAAACTCAAAAATAAATTTACATGTTCAAGAATAGATACAAATAAATCCAAGCTCAATAATAACATTTTATTTTACTTATCATATTGCCATTGTTAGTTAAAAAATTAGCAAATAAATTATACAAGCTTGAATAACATTTTATTTTAAGTTTATCATATATTGCCATTATTTGTTAACAAATTAACAAATAAATTCAAACAATGGTGGCTGTAGTAGTAACTGGAGATGAATATGGACACCAGTTTAAATCGGCTTGCTAATGGTTAAAAGGTAGTCACTTGGCCACCAAGGCTGTCTCAGGCTTGGGTATTGGGTCAGTACCCCTCACTTCACGATGCAGGTAAAACTGCTAACCACTTGGCCACAAACGACAGCTCTTTGGTTTTCCTCACTAGTGGGAATCTAGTCAATCCAGTAGGGGTCGTTGCCCTTTTCTCTTGGCAATTCCTCTCATTGGCCAGCTACTTCGGGGTTCTTGTGGTACTCCTCATAATGAGTTTTAGGGAAAAGCCCAAGTACTTCCCATAGTTGTTGCGAATAAGACTTATGTCGTCATCTCGATGTTATTAAGTAAATTAGGTTATTAAGTATGATTCCTAGTCATTTGTACAAGATTGCAATGTAATGTAATTGTAATTGTAAAATTGTAATGTAATTGTAATTGTAATGTGATTGTAATTGTAATTGTAACGTAATTATCATCATTATCATATACTATAACATGGTACTTGTAATGCAATTATCATCATTATTGACATGGTCTATGTGTTTCTTTGAGAACATTGTTAAATCATCCATGCATATTAATGTGCTTCTATGAGATTGTATTGTGAAGTAGAATCCAATAGAGCGTCAACCTTGTCTTCATGATATGGATGTTGATATGGAAGAATTGTGTCATCTCCTTCTCTTCCTTGTGATGAAGGCTACTTAGATTCACCTCCTTCTGCACTGGAGTACAACAAATACTCTTATATACATGTCTAATATTATATCTACCTCTTTGCTTGAATTTGTTATGTAATGTAATTTGTAAAATTGTAATTTGAACACCATGAAAATGTTCATATACATGTGAATATGAAATTAAAATTGTACACGTTTAAAATTAAAATTGTAAGTGTTTAATGTAATTAGAGATCATCATTATTCTTTAATTTAACATGCAAAATTGTAATTTGAACACTATGAAAATGTTCATATACATGACTATGAAATTAAATCAATATTAAAATTGTAATGTAATGTAATGATGTAATTATTGTAATGTCATGTAATTGTAAACGTAATGTAATAATGTAACTATTGTAATTTAATGTAATTGTAATTGTAATGTGATCTTGTAATTGTAATTGTAATGTAATTATCATCATATCATAGTGTAATGTAAAATTGTAATTTGAACACTATGAAAATATTCATATACATGAATACGAAATTAAATCAATATTAAAATTGTAATGTAATTGTAAAATTGTAATGTAATGTAATGATGTAATTATTCATAGTGTAATGTAAAATTGTAATTTGAACACTACGAAAATTTTCATATACATGACTACGAAATTAAATCAATATTAAAATTGTAATGTAATGTAATGATGTAATTATTGTAGTGTAATGTAATGTAATAATGTAATGATTGTAATTTAATGTAATTGTAATGTGATCTTGTAATTGTTAATGTAATGTAATTATCATCATTATCATAGTGTACTGTAAAATTGTAATTTGAACACTATGAAAATATTCATATACATGAATATGAAATTAAAATTGAATATTAAAATCGATGATGACCAGTGTAATCAACTCCCATTGAGAACAATCTTTGTAATTTTTTACATAAAAATTATATATATGTGAGTCTATATTATGCAATATGAAATTATGAAATTATATGAATATGTAAATTTACTAAATTATACAATTTAATTACAATTATAAATACATATATATTCATACATGCACATACAATGTACATATACCTTTATGAATTAATTACAAAATTATAATAGATTCTAAACTTGATTTAACACATGTACATGTATATATATAAAAGTTATGAACTAGAGTTAACTATGAAATCAAATATATGAATATGCAATTTACATACAATTATGAATACATATATATGAATTCAAACATGCGCATACAATTTATATAAGTTTATGAATTATTTACAAAATTACAATTACAAAATTATATTTACATTCTAAACAATTTAACACACACACACACACACACACACACACACACACATATATATAAATTATGAACTAGAACACTATGAAATTAAATATATTATGTAATATGAAATTATAGGAAAATATGAAAGAAATTATATGAACTATATCACTAGGAAAAAAAAATTATAGTTTTGAATATGAAATTGCATAACTTTTAAATTAAATACCAATATTGTTAGCAATGGCATTTGATTCTCCCATCATAGCTTGATTTGCAACTTCTTCTCCTCTCAAGATTGCTATTTTTTTCCTCTTTCTTTCTCTATCTTTCTCTCTTATTTCTTCGTTGTTGATTTGATTCCTACTAGATATTTTTCTTCGATGCTTTTTGCTTCCCATTGTGATCAAAATCAACAATCCAAATTCACACCTACAACAATATGTAAACACAATACACAATACACAATGCTAAATTTGCATTAAAACACAAGCATTGTTTCAAATTGGTAAGCCAAATGTGAATGATAAAATTAGTAAGATGTTTGTCTTATGTTTATATAGAATTTATTTAGGAATTCGGGTGGGAAATGGTGTTAGGAAGGTTGTTGAAATGACATTAATGCCATCAATGACCTTGGTGACATTTCTTAGTCCAGAAAAAGCCACCTAGGAATTGGAAAGTCATATGCGTGATGCATATCCAATTCTATTTCAGGGGAACTTTGAGGATGAGGAATAAATAACATCGAGGACGATGTTATAATTTAAGGGGGTGTGTATGTCACATGCCCCAATTTGCAAAAACAATTTAATGTTATTTGAGGAACATTGTGTTATATTTTATGCTAAGTTTGTAATTGATGACCCAGTGTGGTCAATATTAATTAATGTAATTCAGAATATTTTATTTATAAATAAATAAATGATGAGACAACAGCTTAGGGAGGCTGTTAAAAGAGTGTTTACTGGTTAATTGGTGGAGGAGACTATGTAGAGAGTACACTGACAAGTGGCAGCATCCTCAAACTACTTCCAACTGTTGCAGGTGGCAACTTCCCTATATTTGTGGTCATGATTCCCTAAGAAAGTGGAATTGGAGCAGGTGGCTTATGAAATGAAAAATGACCCAGAAGACCTAGGCATCTCTATAAAATTTCCCATTGAAGATAGCTGAGGCTGCTCATTCTAGAGGTGATCATTCAGGGTGAATGAATTTACTTAAGAGAAATTCAATGGAGGGGATTACTAAAGTGAGTTGAGGGGTTAACTGCTGAGACTGAACTTATTGCAGCTATTAGGCTGAAGTTCTTACTACTGTGAGAAAATTTTAATTACTGAGGTAATTGGACCAATCAGGTGACAAAGGTCTTAAGGTTATATTCTCCACCCAGAACTCTGCCAAGAGGACCAGGAACAAGCTTGGGGGTCTTGAGGAAGCGTTGTCTGAGCGTTCTCCAGGAGATTGGTTGGGAGGAACAACCTCCTTAAGCTGTTGGCATCTTATCATTGACATGTTCTATTTGTCTTTATGTTATTTTTGTTTACCATTCTCAGTAAATTGTTTACTAGATTTTTAAATACAGGCATGTTAGTATTTAATTAGGGTTTATGAAGAAAAGAGTAACTGCGTATTGTTAGACTTAGTAAATTGTAGATTATTTTATAAATAGTAATAAATATGCAAAATGAGAAACATATAGAATTAGAATTTCCATACTGTATTTTTCCATGCCTGACTCAGGAAGTACTCTAGTACAGATGGGTGTTTAGGTGAATATGATGATTCTTTTCACTTGAATGAAAATTGTAACTACATTTTAATTTAGTTTGCTTATGATTTTTACTGTAAAGAAGTAGTAAATATTGTCTGCATTAAATATATTTACTTCAAATAAAAACTAAAAGATAGGTATGTAAAAACATTAGTAATCATATTATTTATAAAACTAATTATAGTATTCGTATTCTTTATAAAACCTAGACCTTACAGTTTAATAAATAAACATAAGTATAATAAACAAGCTAACATCTAAGAACCAGGTAAAGAGAATTTGCAAAACATTTTATTTATAACAATTGATTTCCAGACACTATGTGTCTCTGTTTTAAGACAGAAGGATTCTACTATAACCTAATTAGAACCAAAAAATTTATTAAAAGATAAATATATCATATTCACAAGTATGCAGCATAAAACCCTAATCCTTCTTAGCTGAGATTTAAAAACAGGTTGTAAAAATCATTAAGGTTAATATTAAATAAATAAAGCTAAGAATTACAATAAAAATAATATTATTATCGAACTATAGGGTTTACTTTTTAATTAACCCTTTTGAGCCAAAAATAGAGTAAAATACTACTCTAAAACACTGTAAAATGTCCCATAAACTTTGCACTGGAATCCTTATAATACAGGATAATAATTAAAAATATTACATAAACAAATTGTTGAAAACAGAATTAAATAATCAAATATTACATAAATAATTTGCAAAACAGAATCAAATAATAAGAATGGCTTACAGCCTTAGAATTAAATGGTCGAGGCTCATGCCTGTTAATAAAACCAAACTATGAATATATATATATATATATATATATATATATATATAAATCAAATAGTAACCATTTTTTTTACTGACGGGTAGAAATCTTAAAGCATTTACAAATCCCGATTGTTTCACAGTCTTGTTTCACTTCTTGATTCTATTATGAAAACTAAAATAAACTAGGCAGAGGTCGACAACCATTTGAGTTAGATCTGAGCTCTAATGTTTTAAAATGAAAGCAATTAGATTGTTCAGGCTGTAAGGCTGGAAACACCAAATAAAAACCATTTTCCATCTTGGCTTCTAGAGCCTTCTTCACCCTGCACAAAGTACCCTTTAAGGGTTTCTAAAAATTTTACAAATAGAAAACAAGCTTGAAACTTAAGCTAACAGATAACTAAGGCCATGCCATTTCAACCACAAGAACCAACTTCTAACAACCACAACGTCACGCAGGAAGAAACCCTCATTGGAATTGGGGCTTACCAGTTGGATGCTCATGTAAAAACTGAAGAGTGAGCTCCTTTTCACCTACAACGTTGGAGCTGGGAGCAAAGACCTGCAAGAATCAAACCATATTATTATAAATACTTGTTTGCTTAAAATTTGTAAAAACCCTCGTAAGAAAACAATTTTAAACTGAGTTTAGGGTAAATATTTACCTGTGGAAACTTGGAGTTGAAGCTGAGGAGAAATGGATACACCAGGTTGCATTTGGCATCATGTTGAAAGGAAGAAGACATGAAGTCACCTCTGTGAAGGAAACACAAGGAAATCCACTCAAGTATACGAAGGCAAAAGCTATGGGTGAACAGTTGCAGTATTGAGACAAGCACAGTCTTCAGGCCATAATGAAAAGCCAACACCCACTCTTGCTGTAACTTTTCAACACACAAAAAAACCAAAACCATCAACAACTTCTCCCAATAGTCATAGCATATAAGTTGCAAGTGCAATGCCAATGTTTGAAGGTGGTTACAGGCCTTTCATGGTCGCGAGCTCTCAGCTCGACCAACACAAAGGAGGAACTCTCGCTACACAAGCAAATGAGTAGGGTTTCAAGTTTTAAATTCAACCCTCGAGTGGTTTTAACCTATCCACGTGTCCATCCAAATGTTTCTCCATGTGGGTCGAAACCTATAGTCAGCGCCGCAATCAAACATTTGCATTATTTCGAAACCAATAATCATTTCAAACTATATAATATATGATTTTCATCTTTTGATTTCATCATAGGTGCTTGTTTTGTAGGCATTCTACCTTAGGTTATAACTTGAATACGATGGTTATCCTAGAAGATCTCCATGCTTTCAAACAAGTCAAATAGATGGTGTAATTTTAGAAATAGTAAAGAATTATGAGATGGTTATAATATAGCTTATAACTATAGTAAAAAGGAAAAGCCATAAACTTCTAAAAACATAACCTTTATACTATTTTGATGAAGGAGTGATCAAGAAACTGAAGACTAACAATGTTAGAGAATTCTGATAATTTCCTAATAACTCCTTGTTAAAATTCTAATTGAAAAACATAGGTAACTTGATCATGCTTTAAGAGAAGGACATCTTTTGAGTATTGAAATGAGAATAGCTACGAGATCACTAAACAATTTGAAGTGAATTTGAATCCAAAACCATGAGCTCTATTCTCTCTATGGGAATTTATAAATAACCAGTGCTGTAAACACAAGAAAACCAAACCATGTTCTTTAGAATTTTAGAGAATAATATTCATACAATTGAAGAAACTTGGTAAGTACTTGCTCTTTCATTTTAAACCCTTGTTTATGTTTGATAGAAATTCATTATGGTGTTGGTTATAAATACAATTATGGATTTATAACAACGGAAAAGAATTAGATTACCTCCTTGAAGACAAGCAGCATATTTAAACCTTTTCTAAAACTAACATCTTAATCATGCTAGGGAAGTAGTTCTTGACGTAAATTTTAAATAACACCTACTGGATCTGACGCTTACCTGCTAAACCTGTAAGGAACCAGTAGTCCAATTGAGTTAGCAGAATGCTAAGTAAGCCCTGATCTTATACAAGATTTCTTACCTACTTGAAAAAAAGTTAATATTCAATATATCTAGCAGTAAAAGAAATGCGAGTCATTTTTTAAATCTGATAGAACTAAAGTTGTTAAGTCATTAATAGCACTAGCACAGGTGTTTAAGATTACATCCTTTAGTTTACAAGTTCTTTTAAAGAAGCAATCCCATGTTCTGTTATAAACTGTTTCATTTTCCGCTAACCATTAGTAGTTACTTAGCTGTGACTTTAGACATTTTATGTCACTTTAAAAAAATTTAAATTTTTACGAAATTTTGGGTTATTACACCTAATATACTAACACCCCCCTTTGTCTCTACCTCTAACCCCTTAACACTCCCTCTCTATCTCTACCTCTAACTCTTACCATCCGCCAATATTTCTCTCTCTCTCTCTTTTCTTCCCTTTAACTCTTACTAACCTCCTCTCTCACTCACTATCCCTCCCCTACTCCACCTACACCAAACCCCAACACCCCTCCCCTTTCTCCCCTCCTTTCCATAAATATTACTAATTCCATCTATAACTCTCTTTCTCCTCTACTCCAGCTCCCCCTAATCTATTGATACTCCTATTCATATACCTATAACCCTTAAAACCCCCCCTCGTTTTATCTCTGATCCCTTAACATCCCCCATCACCACCATTTAATGTTATTATTACCAAACCAAACAATATAGTTTTAATGTTACATATCACGTACGTATTTTGGTGAACAAAAACACATATATGTTACTGTTACCTATACTCCTGACCCCCCAAACCACCTAATACACCCTCTACAACACTTGAAGATCCCCACATTAATCTAACACCCACATCCCCCAACCCCTAACACACCCCCAGCCCATTAACACCCCCCAACCCATTAAAACCCCCTACTCCTATTTCCCCTAACAACCCCTTCTACTCCACTTCTAACCCCG
>LPNX010290703.1:164695-180230 GCA_001517045.1 Pseudotsuga menziesii
ACAACTTAGTATGAGGGAGATCTTGTAACATTTGTCCATATTATGTTTGTTACTAACAAAATAATAAAAAATAAAATTTTCAATTATCCACCAAAATAAATGTCGGCCACAAAAACAACCTAATATGGAGTAGATGTTGTAATGTTCCTACCTAACAAAACAATAAAAAATAAAAAATTTAAATATTGACAAAAAAAAATGTCGATGAGAAAAACAACACAATATGGGGTAGATGTATTAATCTTACACATTGATCTAGCGACTAAACATCAGTCTCATCAAAGATTAATCAACAAATAACTCATGAAATGGTGTAATCGGACTATAGAATGAGTAGTCACTTTGTATATTCACACAAAGAATATGAAATTACATTACAATGTCATGCTACAAGCATGAATGAGAAGCAATTCGAATTCCTAAGGAGGTCATTTGAATTGAATGAGTGAGTCTAGCTTAACTAAATGTAAGCCACCATCAACACTCAAGTTAACCACTGATCAAAACCCTAATTGTCTCCACTAAGCCTTAACTGAAGTTGAAGTGCAATAAATGACTGAGTCTCAATTGAAAGAGATCAGACACATGTCATAGCAAGCGAACTATCAAGTGCTAGAGCTTCAATGACTCCAATGAGGTTAACTAAAGTGTAACTGAACATCAGAGGTGGTTGGAGGTGCCCTTGTTGACTCCAGTTCATTAAATAATCATTAAATAATCAATTTAATGAAGGGAGGCACCTTCACTGCCCTGTTTAATATATTGTAACCATCAATTAGCAATTAGGTGCATTAATATCACTCAGATCACTCCCGGAGTGCTCCGGTTAGCCTCCCCGAATGTAGGAGAAGGCTAAGTTAGCCTCCTTGATTAAAGGTAGGCATGTATGTGATCTAACTGATGACATTTAATGCTCCACTGATGTTAACTAAGCCAATAATACTTAGGATAGTGGTGTAACTAGGCCAAATTGACCAAAATGAGTGTGTAAGGTGGTAAATGTCTCCAACACCCCCCCTTAAGCTATACTTAGGAGGAGTTAGAAAACATAAATGCATAAAAATGATAGGGCCCCAACAACTAAGGCCATGGGTCACCCTGTACAATGCTGAAATTGAAACAATGCTAAAAAACAAACTAAGTGAGGAAAAGAGGGAAAACCTAGTGGGAAACCCCCCCCCCCCTCAAGTTGAACACTGAAAGTAGTATGAATCACCCTGATGAACTCACCCCCAATAGTGAATGGAGGTAAGTGAACTTCTTTTTTGAAAATATCTTGGTGAAGATGTCTGCAATCTACTCATCAGTCAGGCAGTATTGCAGAATGATGGCCCTATCATGCACTAGCTCCCTGATGTAGTGCATGTGGATCTCTACATGCTTGGTCCTCTGCTTGGTAATTGGATCTGTGGAAATCTTAATAGCACTTTTATTGTCACAAAAGAGGATAGTGGAAAAATTACTACCAAGATCAAACTCTGAAAGAATTCCTTGCAACCAAACTGCTTGGATGCAAGCATTCACCGCTCCTCGATACTCGGCCTCTACTGAAGATAGTGCTATGGAAGCCTTCTTTTTGCTATACCAGCAAATGGGTCCACCACCAAACATCAATTCATATTTTGAAGTAGAATTTTGATCAATAGAATCACCCGCCCAATCTGAATCTGTGTATCCAACCAGCTCTAGCTCGGAGTCTGCAACATAGTGAATGCGGTAGGTCCTGGTTTCTTGAATATACTGGAGGATCCACTTGAATACCTTCCAATGAATATCATTAGGCTGCTGCATGTATCTTGACACAGCATTCATGGCATAATAGATATCAGGCCAAGAATGTGTCAAGTACAACAAGCTACCAATCAGCTGTCGATAGATAGTGTAGTCCATGGGAGGTGTGCTTTTTCCTTCTTCAAGGCCGATCCTTGAAAGGAAAGGGAATGGTACAGGCCTACAATCAGCCATGTTAAACTTGAATAACAGGTCTGAAATTTATTTGGACTGAGTGACCATAATCCCATCAGAATTTTTCTCAATTTTGAGCCCCAAAAATTGTTTTAGGAGCCCCAAATCACTCATTTCAAAGGCATTGCGGAGAGCAGTTTTGATGGCTGAAATGGAGGAAACTGTGCTACCAGTGATCAGTAAATCATCGACATATAAAACAATAATAATAATATGACCATCAGACTACTTTAAATACACATTTGTATCTGATCTACACCTTTGGAAGTTCTGCGAGAGAAGGAAGGCATCCATCTTGGAATACCACTCTCTTACGGCCTGTTTTAACCCGTATAGTGACTTCTTTAGCTTGCAAACCAAAGATGGATCAGTGATGTGTCCCTCATGATACTTCATGTGTATCTCCTCATGAATATCTCCATGCAGAAAGGCTAACTTAACATCCATATGATGCACTTCCCAGTGCTTAGATGCTGAAATTTCCAAAACAAGGCGGATGGAGTCCATTTTTGCAACCGATGCAAAGGTCTCATGGTAGTCCACGCATTGTAACTAAGAGAAACCTTTTTCCACCAGCCTTGCCTTATATTTTTAGGTGCTTCCATCAGCATCAACCTTGGTCCTAAACACCCACTTGCATTGAACCAATTTCCTTCCTGGAGGAAGAGAAACTAGCTCCCAAGTAGTGTTTTTCTGAAGAGAATTCATCTCTTCATCCATGGCAACTTGCCATCTCGGATCCTTCCGAGCATGGTAGTAGGATTTTGGATCTGAAATAATCATCAAATAGCAAGTTTCATACAACAAATTATCAGTACAAGAGAGCGCAATGCCTGCTCTTTGGAAATCAGACCGGGTTCTCCTTGGATCATCTGGATTTCCAATGTTATCTCCTGCGGAGGAGAGTGTCCGTCGGGCCCATGTGGGAAGATGGTTCTGTACTTTAGGTTCTGATTCAGCATCTGATGTTTTCTGCACACTAATATCAGAGATCATAGGATCCAAATCAGGGTCATCACCCCTAATTTCATCATCCAAATATTCAGTAGAATAGGAAGGAAATTCAGCAGTTTTCTCCTTCACTAGTTCCACCTCCTGAAGAGGCTCATCGAACTTGACACTTCTCTCGATGATGATCTATTTTGTTTTGATATCCAACAGCTTGAATCCTTTTGATTCATCAGGATACCCAATGAACAGACATTCTATGCTTTGCGGTTGCACATCCCTTCTTTTATCAAGTGGAATCTGGGCCCATGCAGTGGACCCAAACACCCGCAGGTTCAACACATCCGGCTTGTGTCCGAAGTATGCTTTGAAAGGGGTATTCCATTTCATAAATGAGTGTGGCACCCTATTCTAAATGTATGTTTCAGCATTCATGGATTCAGCCCACAAATTTGCAGCAAGCTTATTTGATTCCAACATACAGGTGGTCATCTCCTTGAGAGACCGATTCTTCCTTTTCGCTACTCTGTTCTGCTGGGGAGTGTAGGGAATTTAATGTTGGAACTGAATACCAATTTGGGAGCATATGTGCAGCAACTCATTACTAACATAATCCCCTCCATTATCAGATCTCAATATCTTTATCTTAATCCCAAAGGCATTTTCAATTAAGGCCTTCAATTCAGAATTTTTTTCACATACTTCAGACTTCTTTTTGAGAAAGAAGACCCATGTGTACCTTAAAAAATCATTAATAAAACTAAGAAGATACCTTGATCCATTCATGGATGTGACAAGCATCAGACCACTAATATAAAAATGTATCAGCCCCAATATGCATGTAGCTCGGTTTGCCTTCCCCCGATCGAACTTGTGCTCAGGGTGTTTTCCAATCACACAGCCCTTGCAAATTCCCGTGGTTGCCTTGATGACTGGGAGGCCTTCAACCATGGATTTTTTCTATAATTTCTACAAATATTTGAAATTAAGATGGCTAAAACTCTCATGCCACAGCCTACTAACTTCATTTCCATGAGTTAGTAGAGCGGTGGGCTTTGCATCTGCAACAAAGTGAGAGAACTCATAGGCTTTTGCATGATGGTTTGCAAGGCCTTTAGCAATGAGTTTCCCGGATGCAAGATCCATTATCTCAACATAATTTGGGCTGAAAGAAACTCTCTTAGGAACTCCTCTATGTGTCATCTGATAGACACTAAGGATATTTGATGCCAGAGACGGTACATACAAAACATTTGAAAAAAATCCATTTTCAAGATCAACAATACCTTGTCCTTTTGAAATGATGGTGGAGTCATCTCCCATGTGGATGGGTATGGATTTTCCGGTCTCCAAGGATGAAAAGGAGTCTCTTTCAGCCATCATGTGGTTTGAAGCTCCAGAGTCAATCAAAATTTCTTTGGACTTCGAAGTTCTTGCCATGAGGAAATGACCTCTTTCATGCTGTGGTTCCTGATCTTGCTGATCTCTCCTCTGAAATATTTCTAGAAGATTGATGTGATTTCTCTCAAGGAGAGAGGTAGATTCATTAAGCTTCTTCTTCATGTAGGCATGTTCAGGGTGGAAGCCCTTCCCACAGTAAGAACACTTGACTTTTTCCTTGCCATGGTGCCCTTTATCTTTGTTCTTCCTTGAGCCTGAAGACTCATCATGCTGCTGGTTTTCAAATTTTGGCTTAGGAGCATCAAATTTAGTTTTTGGGTTCTTCTGCTGCTTTCCTTTACCCTTCATATCTTTGGGCCCTGAGACATGGAGGGCTTGATCACGAGAATATCTAATGATCCCCATTTGGACAAGATTGTCATGTTCACTTGTTAGGGACTCAATGAAGGCATTGAGTGTAGGCATCTTCCATCCAGGGGTTGCTAGCTTCCCTGCACAGAATGTAGAAACAAAAACTGAATAATCATCCCCAAGTTTGGAGAGTATGGTGAGGATGATATGATCATCCTCCTTCTCCACTTTGCATTGCTTCAAGAGTAAAACAATGTGCTTGAACTTTGTTAAAAAGTCATTCAGAGTCTCAAAATTGGCGGGTTGGAGAGACATTAATTCATTTTCAAGCTAGTAAACTCTCAAGTCATCATGCTTTCCATATAGAGTTTCCAATTTGTCCCATATTTCTTTTGGAGTCTTCAATCCCACAAGATGGAAAAGAAGATCCGGGAAATAGAGAGGCACAAGAAGCCGAATGCTTCATCCTTCTTGTTCAAGAATCTTAATTTTTCTATGGCAGAACCAGGCTCATCTTCAGTGTCCACGGTGACTCTATAGAGTCCTCTGGAGCACAACTAAATCTCCATGTCACCTTTCCATGAGTGGAAATTGTGTGGAGTCAAAAGATCTACTGAGGAGGCCATCTGGATCTGCTAGAGCAAATGCTTCACCTGTATAAAACCTGAAAATCACAACAGAAAGGGAAATGTAAGGTCAGATAGAATGCACATTTTAGGCTTTCATCACACCCAGCATAGTCAATCAAGCAATCTTGATCAACAAGTTATTTACTTGGGGTATTAAGTGGTAAGCCTTGGCTTTTGGTGCAATGCTGGATTTTTGAGCTATTGCTCAATTTTCATGCAGAAATATGTCAAAAAGCTTGTTTTTGAGAGATAGAGCTTCATCCCGTCGTGAGCTCTGATACCATATTAATCTTGCACATTAATCTAGGGACTAAACATCAGTCTCATCAAAGATTAATCAACAAATAACTCATGAAATGGTGTAATCGAACTACAGAATGAGTAGCCACTCTGTATATTCACACAAAGAATATGAAATTACATTACAATGTCATGCTACAAGCATGAATGAGAAGCAATTCAAATTCCTAAGGAGGTCATTCGAATTGAATGAGTGAGTCTAGCTAAATTAAATGTAATCCACAGTCAACACTCAAGTTAACCACTGATCAAAACCCTAATTGGATCCATTGAGCCTTAACTGAAGTTGAAGTGCAATAAATGACTGAGTCTCAACTGAAAGAGATTAGACACATGTCATAGCAAGCCAACCATCAAGTGCTAGCGCTTCAATGACTCCAATGAACCCCGATGAGGTTAACTGAAGTGTAACTGAACATTAGAGGTGGTTGGAGGCACCCCTGTTGACTCCAGTTCATTAAATAATCATTAAATAATCAATTTAATGAAGGGAGGCACCTTCACTGCCCTGTTTAACTGATTGTAACAATCAGTTAGCACTTAGGTGCATTAATATCACTCAGATCACTCCCAGAGTGCTCCAGTCAGCCTCCCCGAATGTAGGAGAAGGCTAAGTTAGCCTCCTTGACTGAAGGTAGGAATGGATGTGATCTAGTTGATGACATTTAATGCTCCACTGATGTTAATTAAGCCAATAATACTTAGGATTGTGGTTTAACTAAGCCAAATTGACCAAAATGAGTGTGTAAGGTGGTAAATGTCTCCAACAAGATGTTGAAATGTTCCTACCTAAAAAAATAATAAAAAATAAAAAATTGAATTATTAGAAAAAAAATGTTGGCCTTGCACATGTTTTTAAAACCATGTGCAAGGCCTCCTAAACAACCCATGGTTTTATTGTACATGGTTTAGGAGGGCCTTGCAAATGGTTTTAAAACCATGTGCAAGACCTCCTAAACAATTCATGGTTTTATTATACATGGTTTAGGAGGGCCTTGCTAATGGTTTTAAGACCATGTGCAAGGCCTCCTTAAAAACCCATGGTTTTAGGAGAGCCTCGCACATGGTTTTAAAACCATGTATGGGGGAGATTTTGTAATGTTTGTTCGTAAAAAATAAAATAAAATAAAACAAATTATATGTCAGCCATAAATAATATTAAATATTAATAATAACATTATTATATTCCGACCTTAGATAAAAAGATGTGTCTTTTGGTTTGAATAAAATCAATGGCTATATATTGGACACACCAAAGTTGACAGGGCCTTGAGTGCAATACTTAGGAAGAGGTTTTCACCTCCAGAGATGATCCCTCTTAGCGCTTGATAGAGACTGGTATTTGGCTCTATGCTCATTTATTCCCCAACCCCCTAACACACCACTTCCCCATTGGTTCTCTCTCTCTCTCTCTCTCTCTCTCTCTCTCTCTCTCACACGTCCATATGTCTCCCCCTACAACTAACATCCCCCTCCTTTCTCTCTCTCTCATGCACCCCACCTCTTCCCCCTAAATCTTACTAACCCCCTCTCTCACTCCCATACTCCTCCACATACACCTACCCCCAACACCCTCCCTCTCTCTCTAACCCCTTTTCTCACCCCCATATACATCTACCTATAACCTCTTATGATCCCCCAATATCTCTCTCTCTCTCTCAACCAGTCAAACCCATTAACACACTCTCTCTATCTCTACCACTAACCCCTTGTTATCCCCCAATCTCTCTCTCTCTCTTCCTTCCCCCTTCTTCCCCTTAATTCTTACTAACCCCCTTACTCACTCTTTCTCCCTCCCTACTCCTCCAGCTACACCTAACCCTGATGTCCCCCCTCTCTCTCTCTCTCCTCCTCTCCCTAACCCTTACTAACCCCATCTATAACTCTCTTCCTACCCTGCTCCACTTACCTTCAATCTCCTAAAACCCCTCTATTTCTCTACCTCTAAACCTTTAACACACCCCTAACATTCTATATGCAATCCCTTATCCCCCCACCAACCTTTTAATATTATCGTCACCAAACCAAACAATATAGTTTTAATGTGACATATCACGTATGCATTTTAGTGAACAAAAACACATGTGTTATGTTTCCCTGTGATTTTAAACCACCAAACTACATAATACACCCCCTCTACAACACCTAAAGACACCCAAATTAATCTAACACCCCCCAAACCCAATAACACCCCCTACTCATACTTCCCTTAACAACCCCTTATACTCCACCTCTAACCCTACCCAATCCCCAAAATTCCCTAATAATCCCCCCCACCTCTCTCTCTCTCTCTCCACCACCAACTCGTCTTCATACCTCTTGTTGGTCACTGTATAGGCTAGTTTGTTACAACTAACATGTAAAATGCTCAATATAAATTGTCAACCCAGGGAAGTCTTTTTATTTCAAAGATAATTCACACTGTATGGGCATAGAAACTAAGTAGATGATTAATTGAATGAAGAATTCAATGTCATACCTATCTATTTAGTCAAACTCCTCTCATGATTAAACTGATCTAAATTACCTACTTAATAATTTCAAAATTGCAATTACCTTCCTACAACTTCAATCCAGTAACTAATGATTCTAGAAATAAATAACTAGACTAATTTTTCAAGAAGTTAAATCCTAACATTACCAGACTATATGCAGATCCATCATCACTAGTTTAATTCCACTGACATAGGAATCAGAAATAGCAGGAATTGAACCAAACAATTCTAAGCTATAATCTGACTGAATTAGCAAACTTGAGAAAGACAAGTAATTAAAAGGAACTAGAGACAAGCTTGACTGTTACAACTAACACACACTTGCATAATGGAAACTAACCTACACAGTTGACTGTCACACCACACTGCTGCAGCTTAAGAGAAATGCAAATATTGTTTATCAAAGAAAGCTCAATGATTAACCATTACTATTGAAACTACTGTAAAGAATGCATCTACTATAACTTCCAAACCACACAACAAAATAATCAAAACATCTAATTAACTCGACAATCTCTATGGGAAGGCGGGTCCAACCTTCAAACAGAGACGCCAGAACTAAAACAGATTAAAACGCAGAAGTATGAAGAATCCTGCTTCTTATATTAAAATGGTAAAATGAAAGTACATTTCTCTATCACAGCTTACAGAGTATAATCCAATATTAACCAACCCTTGGCTCAGAATGTTACCCAATATTTATACATGATTAATCATAACCTACACCCAATAATATCGGGTAGCCATGAAGATCTACGGTCTCCAGGCTTTCGTGTTACATGAAGCTGTACAACTATGGGTGGAATTGAATGGGAGCAGAGAATATATGGAATCTTGTTGCGTGAGACATTAGTGAATAAACAAAACCAATTTAAGGAATAACCTGTTCGTCGGATCTCAACTTGTGTGCATTAAAAGTTTATAAAGAATTCGTTTATCAGTTGGCTTACTTCATAAAATAGCATTAACAGAAGTGAAATGCTTAAAAACCAAAGTGAAATGCAAACTGTAATAAAACCAAGCTGAAACAGAAAGAGAAACAGAAAAATGAAGATGAGAGTCATAGACAGAAATTGATAACGGAGTTCACCCCCTTCACTGGGCTACGTCTCTGGGTCCCTCTCCAATGGGTACCGATCCAATTAATCTCTTTAAAATGGTAAAAAAATGGTTCTGGAATCAACTTCAGCAACTGTAAATAGAATTCTGTACAAAGTCTTCAAGACCTCTCTTCTGGAAATTGCAATTAGCCTTCAAAAGGCAAAGAAAGCTAAAATTATAACAGAGAATGTCGACTTCCACAAAAACAACATCTGGACACTTCATAGAAAAACTCTCGGTGCTTCTTTTTTTTTTATCTCTACAAGCTTCTCGTAACAGAAAAGCGATGCTCCCTACTATAAATGATCTAAACCCCCCTTCACTGGCCAGAATCGTCTATTTAAGCGTTTAGTGGGAGGATAAGTAATGGGTTCGACTCGTCTGCTACCCATCTTTTCATATTCCAACCATATGCTATCTTTTATGTTCAGTCGAAATGTTTCAACTGGCTATACATCGCACGTTACATTCATTTCTGTTCCGCCAAATTTCACAGCGGTTCCCGATGGTTCTATCTAATACCATATACGATATTGCTATCCCGCCACACAATGGATATCCGTCACATTTAGAGCTATTCCAAATGTTATATCTGCCAAGACTGAACCATATGCTAATAATGGAACAGACGTTATATCCATCCGCCAAATGTTACCACTACTCCACAAATGTTGCAGCATCCACAAACGTCGCAGCATATAACTAAGCTCCACAACGTCGCAACATCCACAAACGTCGCAGCATACGTGACCGTACGGATTTTTTACGAACCATGCGATGTTCCACTTGATGGTGCGCAAGCTACATAGCCCATGCTATAACTGCGCGGCCCATAACTACGCAGTGTTACACTTGACGGTGCGCAAGAAGCGTGGCCCATGTTATAACTGTGCAGCCCATAACTACGCGGTGTTACGCTTGACGGTGTGCAAGCTGCGCGGCCCATAATTGCGTGGTGTTACGCTTGACGATGCGTAGGCTGCCTGGCCCGTGCTATAACTGCGCGGTGTTACACTTGACGATGCGCAGGCTGCGCGGCCTCTTTGCACAAATGTTAAATGATAACCATAAGACTGGGCACCGTGGACTTTGGTTATAATATATCATATCACATATGATATATATATATATATATATATACAACATTGCACCGATTAGCATATATGTGGAACATACATTAAGGATAGTCTCACACTATGTTTATCATACGAGTTAAAAACATATGTTATGTTATTTGAACCATAGATTAATACCCATTGTACCATATCGGATCAGTGTAATTCTTGAAGATGAATAATCCACTGGATCATTCCTCCCCATTGGAGAGCTTTTGGACCACCAAAAGCCTGAGTCACTCTGCAAGTAAGTGAGGGTACAACTCCCTCACTTTTCCAATATCCATCCATCTTGCTTTGCCAGGATGCATGCCTTTAAGCCCCACTCGATGGTACTCAACATTCCCCCTTCATGAATTCCTTACATTTCTGTCAAGAATAACATCATCCTGCAACTCTTTCATGTATTCAGGTGCCATATCATCAACTGAAGGAATCTGTATGTTAGTTTCCTCATCCATGATCATAGGAGGCTCATACAATTTAAGATTCTCAACATTGACAACTGAATAAATTTGCATGTATGGAGGTAAATTCAAGCGAAAAGCATTAGTACCGATCTTTTCCAAGATCTCAAAAGGACCATACCTGATAGGCTTAAGATTTTTACCTTCACCTTTCATTATTTCTTTGGTGATATGTAACCAAACTCTGTCGCCAACCTGAAATTGATGATCAACTCGATGCTTGTCATGCCTGGCTTTGTACTTTGCTAGGCTCTTCTCCAACTATTCCTAAACTTCCTGCTGCACCGCTTGGATTCTCTGAATGAATATTAGAGCTTTATCTGCATCATGATGTCCATCCACTGCATCTTTTCCAAAAGATAAGTCCATCGGTGTTTTTGGCAGATAACCAAAACAAGTTTCAAAAGGAGATATTTTCATGGAAGAATGAACTGCATGATTGTAAGCATGCTGTATATACTGCAACTGCTCATCCCAAAGTTTAGGATTTTTACTACAATATCCCCTGAGCAGTTGAACCACTGTTATGTTTACTACCTCTGTTTGTCCATCAGTCTGTGGATGAAATGCTGTACTTTTCTTAAGTTTAGTATCCATAAGCTCCCATAAAGTTGACCAGAATTCTCCCAAGAATTGGGAATCCCGATCAGATAGAATAGACATGGGTAGCCCAAAATGTACCCAAACATTCTGAAAGAATAGATGAGTTGTTTGTTCAGCAGTGATATGTTTGTTACATGGCATTAAGATACATATTTTGCTGAATCTGTCCACAACAACATATAGGTAATCATGCCCTTTTCTAGACATAGGTAGTCCTCCTACAAAGTCCATAGAAATGCTTTCCCAGGGATGAGAAGAAACTAGAAAAGGTGTGTACAAACCCAATTTCCTATTGCTAGGATTACTCGTTGCACACATAACACTTCCTCGTATATATTTAGCTACAGTTTCTTGAATCTGAGGCCAATAACAGTGATTCTGCAATATTGTCAACATTTTACTTACACCAAAATGTCCTACAATCAATGAACTATGTGCTTCTCAGATCACATGCATTCTCTCTTTCTCTAGAATATAGAGTTTACCGAGATGATACAGGAGTTGATTATGCACATAATAGTTCTCTTCCTATTTACCATGTATCAGTGATGTATATACGTTCTTAAAATCTTTATCTTCTGCATACTGTTCAATGTAACTTTCATGTGTTAATGAACTGTTCTGAAGAATGATTGAAGCATTCATAGATGGCCTCGATAACATGTCTGCTACTTTATTATGAATTCCATTTTTGTATTTAATTACAAGATGAAACTGCTGTAAAAATCCCATCCATCTTAAATGACGACTTTGCTGGACTTTAGTTTGAGATTGCAGATATTGAAGTGGCTGATGATCAATATGTATGATTGTTTCTTTTCCCATGATATAATGTTTCCACTTCTTCACACTTTGTACTAAAGCATACAAATCTTTGTCATAAGTCGGATAGTTACTTATCGCAGTAGAGAACATTTCTAAATGGTAACAGACTGGCTTCCTACCTTGCATCAAAACGGCTCCCATGGAAAACCCGCTGTCATCGGTTTCGATCTCAAATGGCTGCTGCAAATCTGGCAATGTCAGAACTAGTGTTGTGCTAATCCTTTCCTTCAAAGTGTCGAAGGCTCTCTGATGCTTACCTCCCCACTGGAAAATTTCTTTAACACTTGTCAACGCATGTAATGGAGCAACAATGGAAGAAAACCCAGAAATGAATTTCCTCCAATACTGAACCACACCTAGAAAAATTCTAATTTCAGTAACGGTGTTAGGTCGTGGCCAGTTTACAATGACAACAACCTTAGCTGGTTCCACTCGCAGGTGGCCTCCACCAATAATATGGCCCAGATATACTAAAGAAGTTTTAGCAAACTCACATTTAGACATTTTTACATAAAGCTTCTCCTTCCTCAGTACATCTAAAAATTTCTTCACATGTATAATGTGTTCCTCCCAGGTTTTGCTAAACACCAGGATATCATCCAAATATACAATTACAAAATCATCAATGAATGGATGAAAGAAATCATTCATGACCCGGATAAAAGTAGCAGGTGCGTTATAGAGCCTGAAAGGCATCACAAGCCATTCATACAAACCCTATTTTGTTTTAAACGTTGTTTTCCAGGCATCATTTTCAGCAACACGGATTTGATGATACCCACTACGCAGATCCAATTTTGTAAACTAAGTTGCATGTTTCAACTGATCAAGCAAATCATCAATGCGAGGAAGAGGATACCTATTTTTAATGGTGATTTTGTTAAGGGCCCTATAGTCAATGCACATCCTCCAAGACCCATCCTTCTTCGGAACCAAGACTATAGGAGAGCCACAAGGAAAATTGCTTGGCCGAATGATCCCCTTCTCAATCAGCTCTTGAACCTGCTTCTTGATTTCCTCATTCTGCATTACAGACATCCGGTACATGGCTATGTTCGGGAGTGGCACATCCTGTTGCAATTGTATCTCATGCTGAATCTCTCTCTTTGGTGGTAACCCTTTCGGATATTGAAATAGATCATCATACTCAGAGATGATTTCAATCAGTTCAGATTTATGTTTAGGATCACATCCTTCAAAATATTTAGGGATCTCATCATTTTTCACCTTAACCATCATTAACACAAAATTATTACTAGCATTTACCAGCCTCTTCATTTGTCCTGCAGAAACTATTGCTAGGTTTGTTTTTGTCTTATGTGCTTGTACAATATATTCCACACCATCTTTAAAAATATGATACTTATTCTGGTCTCTATAAAAGACTTCTTTCCGGTCATACAAATATGGACTCCCAAGTACAATTCCACAAATGTCCAGTGGTACTACATCCAATTCTACCTCATCCATGAACTTTGCAGTAATTGCAAACTTTAATACACATTTCTTTGTAACTTGTAGTTGTGTATCATTAGTAACCAAACCAAGAGGATAGGGTTTTTCATGAGGCATAGTAACTAAATGCAATTTCTTAACCACTTCTTCTGATATCAGATTTACTTGTGAACCACTATCAAACAATGTATCAATCTTTGTGTGATTTGCAATGACACGAACATGAAACATTGCACTTCTATTTTTATCATTTGAATTAGAAGTAGATGGCAAATTTGTACTTGCACTAGAACTTGATTTTGCATCAATGGAAAGTGAGATACTTTTATTCTTACCCTGAATTCTTATAGCCGTAACCTTTGTTTCATCTCCTGAGTCGGATCCCAAGTCTTGAATAATTGCTGCAGTAGCTTTTGCTTTTCCTTTATCTTTCTTTCCTCCGTACTTCTTTGGCCTTAACTCCAGATGAAGTTTCCAACACTTATAGACATCATGTCCCTTCTGACAATGCGAACATGTAGGCTTTTCACCCTCTTTCTTAATCGTAGCCATCTTCTTTTTCCCCTTATCTTTACCTTTCGATTTGCTGTCAAATTTAAATGATTTCTTCACAAAAGTATCATTAGCATGCTTACCCCTAGCTTCTAAATGTGTATCTTGAACACATACATCATCCAAATTACCGGGGTTAAACATCAACAAAGTATGTCTCAAATAAGAATGCATGCCACCATTGTACTTAAGAAGAGTTTCCTGTGTATCAAATGAAACATTCAATGCAATAGCCCTCTTTCTGAATTCATGAGTATAGTTTTGAATATTTTGTCCTTTAGCTTGTCTAAACATTTTCCAACTCATGGTTAATTGTTGAATCTGTCCTAAAGGATAAAATTGATTCCTTAATACTTCAATGAATTCATTCCAAACTGAAATAATTTTACCATTTTTTCAAAGATCTTGCTGAATCTTGCTCTCTCACCAAGTAAGAGCCATTCCAATCATCCTCAAAGTGGCCAATTGAATCCTGGAAGGGTCATCATTAATGCCCTGCACCCTGCAATATACTTCAAGCTGCTTGATCCAATTGTCTAACTTTTCAGCATCTAAATCTCCATTATAAATTGGAAATTCGAATTTAACATCCAATTTGAAATAAGGAATATTAGGATTTGCATTAGGATTATGTGAATGAGAAGCATGAGAAGAAGAGAAAGTTTGATTAGTATCAAGAGGATCGCCATCACCTCCTACTCCTTTACCCTTTTCTTCCTTCTTCACTTCTGCATCTTTGGATGAAGATCCTTCTTCTTTCTTCTTCCTTTCTGCTCGCTCATTGAGTAGAATTTCCATCATGGATTTCATGCTGATAAAAGCCTCCAAAAACTCAGTTTTAGAAATAACAGGTTTTTCCCGTTCTGTATTTCCTTCTTCTTCCCCTCATGGAGAAGACATGGTTCTTGAGAATGTTCTCCTTGAGCCAATCTCAGGATCTTCTTCAATTAATTCTCCTTCACCAAGCTTTAACCTGGACTTGGTAAGCATTCACAAACTTGCACACATAGTTAACTTGCTCTGATACCATAACATGATTCGTCGGATCTCAACTTGTGTGCATTAAAAGTTTATAAAGAATGCGTTTATCAGTTGGCTTACTTCATAAAATAGCATTAACAGAAGTGAAATGCTTAAAAACTGAGGTGAAATGCAAACTGTGATAAAACCAAGCTGAAACAGAAAGAGAAACAGAAAAATGAAGATGAGAGTCACAGACAGAAATTGATAATGGAGTTCACCCCCTTCACTAGGCTACGTCTCCGGGTCCCTCTCCAATGGGTACCGATCCAATTAATCTCTTTAAAATGGTACAAAAATGGTTCTGG